>BQNB010077936.1:0-11572 GCA_026074375.1 Tanacetum coccineum
ATGCAATTCTATCTTCGGTATTTGACAGTTAAAAAACAAAAACAAAAACAAAAAATTGTACAGGAAGTCGATACACCGTATCTCAAAACCAGGATACGCCGTATTGAGACCTGTAAAAAGTAACTAAGGTACAGGTCAGATTGTCAAATATGCCGTATCATATTTATGAATACGCCGTATAGACAAATCTGAAATAATGTTTAAAATGCAGAAAAATAAAGACTGGATAATGTCCAGATAGTCAATACGCCATATCTATTGAGGTTGGGTACGCCGTATCAAAATTCTAGGAAGACAGACTCGATAAAAATTGAAAAATAACATTTCGGGTTGTCTCCTGGTAATCACTTTTGTTTACAGCAAAGTCTTTAAGTGAGACTTGTCTTCAGCTCTTTACTCCATCTCGTGCACCCTCATAATTTTGTAATGGTTTTCCGCTATTGTGTCCGCAATCATCATGCAAGTCACATAAGTAATAATAGACGTTTGTTGAACTTACTGCCAGGCTTCATTTAATCTATCGTAGCCTCCGGAATTCTTTAGTACCATCCTTATAGAACCGCTTGGGGTCGAAGCGAATGCCAAATGGCACATATAAATTCTTAATTATAAAAATTAATGGCATTCCTTCATAAAAACACTTTCTAACCATGATTTTGATCATCGTGAAGTAATCTTTCATGATGAAACATTTACGACGTATGTTGTCATTCGTTTCAAAACTCTCTTTCAACTCATGGGATTGAGCATCAACATTAGTATCGACAACACTATCTGATGGTTCAATAGAAATTTCCTCCGAACATATATTGATCTCAACTTGGTCATTATCCGAATCCGGTTTTAAATCGTTCACAAAAGTTAATTTATAAGAAAACAAATTTTTGTCATAACTAACTATGTAATCCTCATCGTCAAATTCGTCAAATAATATTTTAAAGTCAAAATCAATTATATCTTCATGATGAGGACTTACCGTAGGTTCGGATGAGATTTCATGGTCAGGAGTTAATGCATCCTTATAGACGATAGCTGGGAAAGCTGTTTTAAAATCTTTGAATGATTCAATATCTTCATAATACACGACCTTACCGTATGTAGCAGTTTCCCAATTAAAAGTTTGACCATGCCTATGAGCTTTTTCAGCTTCAAGCTCAGGATACTCTTCCATGGTGATATTAGGATCATCCATTTCAACCTAACTGCTAAGACAAAATAAAAACAAACACAAATGCAGAAAAACAAACAAACAAGCTAAAACAAGCACACACAAAAGCAAATACAGAAATTTAAACTAATCTAAACTATGCTAAATCTAAACTAAAATACTAATAAGAACAAGAATTAAATAATTCACTCCCCAGCAGCGGCGCTAAAAACTTGATGTGTCATTGTGCATAGGTAACATTTATTATCAAGTTTACATTTATATTTAGCCGACTTTACCTAAAAACAACACTAACGGGCAGTGTACCTGATCAGTTGTAGCTTCGTTGGTAAGTAAGGTGTCGATCACTAAGAGAGAGTGTTAATTCCTAAGTCTAGTAGTATTATAGTTGTCTATGTTAGTTCTAAGTTAAACCTATGCTAAACCTAATTCTAACGGATAAGGGGGTTTCAGTCTAAGAGACTGGCACGGGTTTTTGTGGTAAATTAAATCTACTTCAGTCACGATAACACACGTAAGCAGATAATCTGAATATAGAAGAATGGTCAAGCTTATTATAAGGAAACTGTATTAACCATGATTAATACAATTAAAACATAGGTTTGTTTATTAATGCAATGATTGACTTATCTCGAGGGTTATATCATTCCTAGATTTATGCGATACTTCTTCCTATAACCTAGACATGCTAATTTTATCATAATTAAACGCATCCGCATAAAGCATTCTTTTGTTGATTATAATATATCTTAGGAAAACAATAATGGTGATCTTATCAAATCCTAGCTCAACGAGACTTTACTAACTTACTGCTTAACGGCATCTTACATACTAGTATTCCACTGTCTAAGTCCTTACCAAGGGAATCTTAACGTCATTTATTGATCCCAGATCACCTGCTAGTCCAACTTGTTCACTAAACCAATGGTAAGGATATGTCATTATTTGTGATCCTATGATTCTAGTAATGTAAGTTGCTATATAGAGAGCTATCCCGGTTAATCTAGTCTACTTGGTCGGCACAACTAGATCTAGTTAATTGATAGGTCACATAAAAAGCATGTAAACAAGTATAAATTGATAAACATAATCAACAATCAACGATAAATTAAGCAATCAAAATAAACAAACCAAACATTAAATCTTCATAGACATGGCTAATACCTAAAGGTATTAGCCAATAACCATTGTATCGAATACAAACAAAATAAACGAATCAACCAAGGTAACCTAGCCGAGTTAAACGAATGATACCAAAAATTAAACGATTATTAGAGTATAGATGATTACAAGGTGTTTCCTATGAAATTAAGCACGTTGCTTGACCTTCTTTGCTCTTTTTTCCTTCTGAAAATCAACTTTTATGGTTAGGGTTTCGAAAATATGTTTAAGCACACCTTAAACTCGTGTTTAGGGTTTTGTATTTATAATGTCTGGAAATTTGTCGATACGCTATATTGGTTGAGGTCAATACGGCTTATTGGGGGTTTCTTGGAGTAGGGACCATGCTTAATATCTTCCAGAATCTTCAAATACTCAATCTTGAATACGGCGTATAAAGTCTTCTGGACACGGCATATAAGGCTTCAAATATGTGTGGTTTCTTTTGAAGTGCAGGCACGGATACGCTGTATCTTCCTTATTGGATACGGCGTATGAGTTGTCAGAACAGTATCTTGAGATTTCTTCGTTTAAACTCCAAAATGCGTGCCTTTTAGCATAACTTCACGTACTCCATAATTAACTGCAATTATCAAATACAAACAATTATGTACCAATTCGTGCAATAATTATACAAAATGGGTAAGAAACTTAGGATAAATGATGCTAAAAAAGTGATGTTATTTGATGTCATCAACATTTCAATTTCATCCACAAATTCTTTAAATGGTCAAAGGTGATGATGAAATCAAGCTATTGGCAGAATTTAACGTTGAGTTAGAGTTTGGCACTCACAAAGTGATAGAGAAGCTTAGCTAGGAACAAAATAGTTAAGAAGAGGCGCTGGGAGAGTTTAGTTCCACATTGGAAAATGTATAGAGAAGCTAAGCCAGGAAAAAGATAGTATTGATGACTTTCATAGTTTTATGTATGACACGAATGATGATGCTAGTATAATTGGTAAGTCAATTGATTATTTTTTTTTGAGATTGGCCTGAGAAGGATTCACTCGGTACTGAAGTTGATTGGCAAGATAATCTATACATGAAACTAAAGACTTATTTGTTGAGTTAGATCAAGCAATTGAGGATATGGGTGTTCAAAATAATGTTCCACAAAGGTTGACAGAGAGGTTGTTTTTAATCTAGTTGTTTATGAATAGGTTGCTGAAGAGGTCGTGGAAATGGCTAATGATCAAGATGAAGCACTATTTGTTCAAGAAGTGGCTGATGATTCTTTGGATGATGAAGAGGTTAAAGAAGGAAGACCAAACAAGAGGATTAGATCATCTAAAAAGAGATGGTCAATGATGAAATGACAAAGAAAGGCTGATAAAGACCCATTGGTGTGATTGGTGTTTGGTAGTTGATATTTTGCTATGTTTTATGATGTAATAGTTAGGTTGTAACATTTGGATGGTTATGCAAAGCCTACAAGTTAGGAAATTTTTGATAATCTTATGCATTGTGATCACACATATTCACATAACTTGACTTGTAATGGTCAAACAGGGTATAAAATGTACTAGTGGTATGACAAGTTTAGTATGCATTGTGGTTTGACTCCTAAATAGTAGACTTTATATTTTGAATTGTCCACACACCCAAACAAGGGTCAACAACATGGTGAAATAAAACATAAACATGATAGATAAACACTAACATATATTCACGGCTTAAACTATGTACACAAAAGATAGCCGAAATACCATAATCCCCATATACATAAAACCACAAAAGATACTACCCAACATCATCATCCCATCTACATAAAAAAACAAAACAAAAGATAACCTAAATATCCACAAGCTAATTAATAGAACCTCAGAGTTGTAAGAAAATTTATCTTTTTTATGCACTTGAAGGTGCACTTCCGTTATCGTCTTCCTTAGCTCCAACATCTTAAGCACTTCGTTTTGGGACAACTGTTTAAGAAACTCGGCACATTGCACTGCTAACAAACCACCAACCACATTAAGCTCGGCTATCAACAGTCTGCGTTACTGTACAACACATTCCAAAGATGGCTTAATACAAATACAAATTAGAGATCTGCATTGATCTCCCTTTGAATATAGGCTGACATTGCGTCAGTCAAATTGTTAGAGTTTTCCGCAGCTGCAAGTTCCTGTAGAAGTGGGAAGTTGGCCATTATTTTTTAGTGTTGTTGACTGTGTTGACTTGTATTTAGTTTGAAATTAATGTTAGGTAAGGACCCTTAAATACGAAAAACCAACTGAAGTTAGTTGTTCCACATTGAATCTAATAATTAGATATCAAATATACGACGGCTCAGTGACTGACATTTACAAGGGTTTATGTCACTTGCATGAATTAAAATTGTTATTACACGCTTAGTCCCTAAAGATGTCTTCCTTTGGAAGACATGTATAAGGCGGGAAAGGAAATATACCAAACTAACCTTAGGGACTAACGGTGTAAGATACCCTCTTTATTTTTTTTGGGTAAAGGGTTTCCCCGGTAAATGTATTACTCCAAAAAAGCGATTCAGTACATAGGATGTGGGTGAGTCCTACATCTCAGCCCGTTACATAGGCAAAAAGCGAACGTAACAAGCACAACTACTCCATAGGAGGATACTACTAAGACTAGATTACAATTGACTCAACAAACATCAAAACATTTATTTCTTCTTCCTGCCATGGACCGTGATATCAAGATCATCACAAATAGAGCGCAGGTGCTCGGACAAATCATGATTATCGTACATATCGTCATCATACGGGTCATAATCATCATTATCCGGATAAGAATCCCTCCATTGTTCCAACAAGCTATTAGTACCATAACCTTTATCACTTTCATTGTTACCACTCGTTAGAATCCTTAAGTTAGCAGTTTCATCAAATACCACTTCTACTTCACTCTCACTTTCCACAATACCCGTAGGAACTAGCGGGTTCTCGTCATTATCCAACAGCCTAATTTTACCTTCAGAAATTTGTCGTTCTATTTTATCGATTTTCTCACCAATAGGAGTATTACTAGAAAACTCCCCATCATTATCGGTATGCATAAAAGAGGATCCACTTGAAGTAGCCTCATTATTTACCAAATTAGTAGTCCCTCTATTGGTACCAAACTCCACATCATTATCGACCGAATTAAGAACATCAAATGGATTTGAATTACTAACCTCAGTAGTAGGTTTCACACCTTTCTTCTTAATTAGTCTTTTTGGTAATAGGTCGATATTCTTTTTGAGGTTTAAAACCCATTCATGGTCCAACCGAAACACCTCTAGAGGTTTGACTAGGCTTCTTCACAATCTTCTTCTCACCAGCACTTGTATTCTTCAGGCATTCCTCATGAATATGTCCAAAAACCTTACAAGACGAACACCTAGGAGGTTTCTACTCATACTCAACATGGACATTACATGTTTAATGGCCCTCCCTAGTAATTTTTGGCATAGCCACGACAATGTTATCTTTCAACTCCATATCAGCTCAAAGCTCAATCATAACTCTAGCATAACTTGACCTACCCCAAGATTGCATGCACATATCAGATGTATAAGAGTCAAGCATGAGAGGAGTACCCAGTTTAGTAGCAATAGCACTCAAGCCATCCTCGCTGAAGGCCGTCACAGGTACACCATGGAGTTTAACCCAAACTGGAATAGTACTAACATCTTCCTTTAATAGGTTCTCATCTTGATGCCATTTCTTCAAGATAAGCGGGTTATTCTGGATAAACCATGGACCATTCTCAAGCATAGCATCTAATCCGTCAATGGAGCTAAATTGAAATGAGAATAATCCGGTAGACGAGCTGAACATTAAGCGAACAAGCCCATATTTACCCTAAGTATTCCTAACATAGTTAGCAACAACAGGGTATGCCACTTTCTTCCCTAAGAAAAAACCATAAGCTGTATTAGCAAATCGTTCACTAATAGCACGAATAGAATCCACCAGAACAACCACATCAATCCCATTACCCCCGGGTGTATACAAAGTACAAACATTCACCTTCTTACCACTTAGTTTACCAATAGCAGTAGCATAAGAGGGCTTATTTCCTAAGATACCATATTTATGGTCCACGTAGGAATGCACCTATTCTAGAACAATTATTTCCCATTTTTTAAATAACCTTGGAGTTAATGTGTGTCTATTAAATAACAAAGTTGTATATAAGTAATAATCAATAACATCACACTTTTAAGCAACCAAACCAATAATTAATAACATAACAATTTTAAAAAACCAAACAAAATTTTTACATAAACACCGACTTGAAAAACAACAAAGGCAAAATTACATAAAGTTGGCATAACAAAAAGAACTACCTGACTCTATTGACTAGACCCAAACCCACATCTAAACCAACCATCTTCAACGAAAATAAAACTTAACCAACACATGAACAACTCAATCACATATTCTTCATAACAGAAATAAAATCAATCTTTTTATGCACCTCACAATAAGTTTCAGTAATCATCTTCCTCAACTCTAACAATTTAATAAAATCATTATTTTGAACTTGGTGTAGAAACTCACAACAATTGTACGACATAATTGATGTAGGCACTCCTTCATGTTTAGTTATAAACAGCTTCCTATCATATGTACGGTCTATCAGCTGCACCAATAAGTTGTGTAGATCGGCTGCAAACTCAAGACAATCGTCGCTTCCCTTTCAAAGTATAGCATCATTCCATCAAATAAGACCTAGAATTAGCAGCGACGATGAATTCTTCTAGACGTAAGAAAGCAGCCATTTTTTTAAAGTTAATGTCGAGTGTGTTATTTGCTTCAATGGGATTTTAGGTATGCAAATGACAAGGGGTTTGACCCCTTAAATAGCAAAAACGGATAAAGTAAATCACGGAGGGACCAAGGCTGTAACAAGATAAATACAATACACATATACATTATAAAACGGTGGGATTTACCATACTATATAGTGTGACAAAATGTTACATATTTGGACCACACATAAACACCTTTGACTAACAACATGGAGGAGTCTTATTTCTCTTCAACAAAACAGCGAGTAAAACAAAAACCCCTGACAAATATCAACGTAATAATAATTGTCCAAGTTTTGATAAACAAAATCATCAATAACAACACAATCGTAAACAAACAAGCAAAGATGATAATAACATTAACCATAATATATTAAGAAGATGAATTTTTTACAAAACATAGATTTTGAACATACCACAAACACAAGAACAAAAGATTGACACAAACAACATAATTACAGAGTCCTGCTTAGATGCAATTGACGGTCCAAAGCCAAACATGTACTATAATAATTAGATGCAATGCATGTGACTGTTTCTCACATGGCTCGATACATCGCATTTAATTTGTATAATTGGCGGGAAAGTATATAGTAGGGAGCACTAACTTTAGGGACCAAGTATGAAATAACTTGGTTTTAGCTTGTCATCTACTCATCTTGGCTTTGTTATTTAATGTAGTCAGTCATACTACAACAACCATAAATTAAGTTATCCACCACCAACATTATTAACTCGATCTTCTCAAAAAAATTCACTTCATCAAATATTCACTAGATATTGGAGATGATGTTAGAATAGTGCAACACACATGCTCGAGAAACCTATGCACCACCACTAAAGTCGTTACTAACGACGACCTTTTGACTAAAATATTACTCCGATTAACTATTCTTTGTATTCATCTGTTTACATGCTTATCAAAACAATGGCTAAGAATTCTCACATCTCCTATTTTCACCCTTAAACGTAGCCAAATCGTAAACATGGATCCTTCTACTGGTCTTATGGTTAATCACATTAGATCTTTATTTGATTGTGATTTTGTTTTGTTAGATTCTAGAAATTAGTCAAGAAAATCCACTATCGACAAGTCTTTCACGCAGTTGATAACGTTAATACCTTACAGTCTTGCAATAGTTTGCTTTTGTGTACCTGTTGAGGGGGGGCTTGTTTTGATTACGTATATAATACATTCACTAATCTGTTTAAAATGCTTCTGCAACCAGATTACCCGCATGATGATTCAACTTTATATGGATGTGCTGGATTGAGAATGGCATTTGATCCTGCAAAATCACCTTACTACAAAGTGGTGCGTGTTGAAAGCACAACTTTTAATACTGTTATACAAATTTACTCTTTAGAGACAAGCAATTGGAGCATGCGTAGGGAGCGGTTTAACTTCTTCTTTTTGTACATTTTGACTGTGTAATCTATTGAAATGATGCCTTACATTGGCTAAAAATTAGAATATGCAGCTTACGCATTACAAGTTAAATATTGAAGACCATGAGCATCCAATTATAACAACCATACAAATCCCTCAAGGCTTGCAACAAGGAAGGAACTTCTTCGAGTCTTATGGCAATATGCTTCCAATAATAATAACCATATAAATACCTCACATGTTGCATCTGGAAGGGAAATTTTTATTCGAGTCATGTGGGTGTTTGCTTCTTGTTCGTAAAGATTATATTGGCTCTAGCGAGTTTACTATCTACGAGATGAGAAAATGGTATTCTGTGTGGTCGATTAAGTATCTTGTTGATGCTGATGACTTTATGACTTCATTTCCTGAAGGATGGTCGATTATGTCCACTGTTTGGAGTTTTGTTTTGGGGGAAGGGACGAGGATTTTTTTAGTGATCAACTTGTCTGGAAAAGTTATAGAATACAACCTAATATCAAAGACTCTTCGTGAGATTTATGATACGGGATCTAATCAAGTTGCTGATGATTACCTTGATGGATTCGTTTCGCCTTTTGCAATGTATGATACGGGATCTAAAAAAATTGATCCTAAGGTTTATGAATTCATTCCGTAATTTGCAAGTGTTTGATTATCCTTCCTTGTAGAATGTTTGTTTGAATTTTTGTTAGAATGACTCACTAAGGTATTTGGGGTCTGTCCAAAACCTCTTTCAGATTTGTTTGGTATGGTATAATTTTGCATGATGAAGTAATTTGTTGTGATCAGTTTGACCTTTTCAAGTCAATTTTGGTAGTTTCAAAAAGAATTCTACTTTGACTACTATTTGTTCTCAAACATGATATACTCAAACAAATTGATCAAGTGCATATCAAACAATAAACATCCTTTGAAAACCTTAAAATACACTCTATATTCATATTCATTCAAGGTTTACAACCATAATCACTTAATCAAAAAACGACTAAACCCATTAACCACCACAAACCAAATACCATGTAGACCAAAACCAAACCTATTGTCCCTAAATTCCTCTTACTAACAATGGTATGCTTCTCACAAACACTAAGATGGGATTCATTCACTATAATCTAGAGACGCGTCATCTTATACAAATCATGCTTTTGTCCTCGTCTCAACAAAGGAGCAGTTTCCTTTGCCACATGGTTACCACTTGACCTTTCAAGCTCCTCTAACACGTCTTCTCTTTCATTAACAACGTTTGACACCTCCTCACATAGCTCTTGAAACTTCTACAAGCTTCAACTCAGTCTCCACTTGTCTCCCGATTAAGACTAGCAATTGATCTTCAATTTTATTAAAGTCTGCAGCCTTTGAAAGCTCTTCGATACATGCCATTTTTGATGAAAAAGAGTTTATAGTTTCAAAGGATTGTAACGATTTTTTTATAGGGAAGGAATGGTTTTATGACAAGTTGGGTTAGAAAAAAAATGGCGGGAAAAAAACTTAAGGCCAGGAGAAAACACAACTCAGGGACCAAAAGTGCAAGCGCAAAAAGATAAAAAAAAATGAACAGTAATATTTACTCTATTAACTAAGTACTCAGGGACCAACGGTGCAATCTAAATTAAAAGTGAAAGGACAATTGTACCCTTCAGTGGAAAGATGACGTGGACAATATAACGACGGAATTAACGGTCGTTAGGTATAACGAGTTCAATGGACCAAACGGGCAACAACAGTGACAAATAAAGACCACGTATGAGAGTCCTCGTTATCTAAGAACCGAACATGGCTCGGTTCAAGAACGAACGGTGTAATTTAACCAATATTATATCACAACCTTCTCGCACATTAAACTTAAACATGACTTATACATAATTACTTGATTATGAAGTATCTCATCCATACACTAAGCTACAAATACATTGATCTCTAAACTTTTAACATGTAACCAATTATGCACTTAAGTCGACCATTGTAGCTTTTTCAAAAGAGCTCATATTTCTTTCAACCGCCACTCAAGACGAAACATGACTTAATCATATATTTTTTTTTTCTTTTTTCTGAAGATAATATAAGAAAGTCTTATCCGCGTCACAATGGATATGAGCTCACTCGATCATCAATATTCCTTATTGAAAGATATTACTTACTAGGTAACTGACTTTAGGCTTTACACTTTATCAGTTGCATGTACCTTTTTTATATGCACTCGCATATAACACATCTCTGTTTTCTCATTTTTCTATACCATCTTGTAGTCATCTTAGGTTTTAAAAATTTCACAAGTAAAGATTATAGGGTAAAATGTTTAAGGTTGGTTTATGTCTATGTTACTCGAAAGTGAGAGTTTTGCCTCTGAAGTTCGCAACCTAGCTAAAGTATTTTGGTGACCGTTTTCAATTCTTTCGAACTCTTGTAAACAAAGATATTTAATAACATAGATATATTTACAACAACGAGTAGAGAAATGAAAAAAAAGGAAGAGAAAAGAAGAACATATCCGGCCAACATGATACAACAAAGAAAAATGAAATGAGTTAACTTTGACGTGGGTCATCTAGTCAACACAACTGATCATATGCTTTTTTTTGTTAAACAAAAGCCCAAAGGTAAGAACTTTATTTATTACGATGATTGCTTTTCCAAATTGAGATAAGTGTAAGTAGATAACGTACAAAGTGTCTTACTTATTTATTGATCTTAGGCTCTCAATAGAAGCACTATTATTTTGGTATTCTTATGTTCGTAATTTTCTAACATCAGATCCTGAAATAACCACACACTACAAGAAAAACTGCATTTGCTGACAGACAAAAAGTGTCAGGAAAAATACAAAAAAGTGTCACTAATGATAAATTAGCTTCTCCTTCACTTGTAATAAGTGTCAGCAGAAGTTCAGACGGTAAAGGTCTATGGTGACACAGCTATCCTGACACATAATGTGTCTACACAGGTTCAGATCTCTGCCTACACCAAGTTTGTGTCACTAATGCACAAACACACTTTTGCAAACACAAATCCCTGAATTTCCAGAACTTCCAAATCATAATACTTTTGCAAACACA
>BQNB010077937.1:0-30691 GCA_026074375.1 Tanacetum coccineum
ACTATGGTCTTTGATAAAACTAAGTAAGGCCGGAATTTCTTGAAAGCATACACCATGGCTAATAAATCTTTTTCCGTAGTCGTGTAATGTGCTTGAGCATCCGTCATAGTCTTACTTGCATAGTGTATAGGCTGAAAATGTTTGGTCTTTCATTGCCCTAAGACTACACCTACTGCCTAATCACTAGCGTCGCACATAATTTCAAATGATAGGTCCTAATCGTGGGCAACTAAAATCGGGGCTTCGGTTAACTTCTTCTTAAGTATATTAAACGCTTCAATACATTCTTTTGAGAAAATAAACGGGGTTTCTTTTTCTAGAAGATGGGTCATCGGCAGGGCGATTTTAGAAAAATCTTGGATAAATCGACGATAGAACCCGACGTGACCTAAAAAAATTTAAACACCTTTTACGGAATTCGGATGAGGAAGTTTAGCTATAACATCAACTTTAGCTCTGTCGACCTCAATCCTGGACTTTGAAATCTTATGGCCAAGGACAATGCCCTCTTTAACCATGAAATGGCACTTCTCCCAATTTAGAACTAAGTTGGTGTCTTTGCATCGTTTTAGCATTTTGTCTAAATGGGAGAGGCATGATGAGAAATAATCCATGAAGACCGAGAAATCATCCATGAAGACCTCCATTGTTTCCTCGATGATATCGTGGAAAATGGCCATCATGCACCTTTGGAATGTACCCGGAGCATTACATAAGCCGAAAGGCATGCGTCGGTAGGCAAACATCCCATAAGGGCAAGTGAAAGTGGTCTTCTCTTGGTCTTGCGGGTCAATAGGAATTTGAAAATATCCGAAAAATCCATCTAAAAAGCAATAGTATTCGTTCCCTTCTAAACGTTCAAGCATTTGGTCCAAGAAAGGCAACGGGAAATGATCTTTACGAGTAGCATCATTAAGCTTTCGGTAATCAATACAAACAAGCCATCTGGTGACTAGTTGAGTAAGTATCAACTCATTATCTTTGTTTTTAACTACGGTCATGCGACCCTTTTTAGACACACAATGAACGGGACTCACCCACAGACTATCGGAGATAGGGTAAATCAATCCGACATCAAGGAGTTTGATAACTTCCTTTTTGATAACCTCGTGAATTTTTAGATTCACCCTTCTTTGATGTTGAACTGCTGGTTTCAAATCATCTTCCATTAAGATCTTGTGAGTACAAAAATGGGGGTCTATGCCCTTAATGTCAGAGATTTTCCATGCGATGGCCCGTTTGTGTGACTTAAGAACCTTTAAAAAGGCGGCATTTTCTTCATCTCTTAACTCTTTAGAAATTATGACGGGTAATTTATCGGTTCCTTCGAAAAATGCATATTCTAAATGAGAAGGTAAATCCTTAAGCTCGAGTTTTAGTGGTTCTTCGATTGAAGGCTTCGTCATAGTAACATCAACTTACTTAAGGTCGTCATTCTTCATCAGAGGGAGATTCGGAGAAGGATCTTCATTCAACAATTTCTCAAGGTAAAGAATATCTCCCTCCGTGTCATAGTAATCGTCATCCAAATTAGAAAGTTCTTTTGAGGTACGTAAAAAAGTCTCTATCTCTTCTAAAATGAAATCTCCTCCTTCAAAAGGAGTGAACAAGGGGGAAGAAGAAGCAATGATAGGATTCGAAGGAGTGGGATTGCCACTCGTCAAACTATCCAAAAATTCAAGCACTTCTTGAGCATACTCCTCACAAGCAACGTCTATGACATTGACTTGATGAACCATTTCATCATAATAATTACAGGAGTATCTCGAAGTGTGCCCGAATTTAAACGTAATAGCCTCATCATTGACTCGAAGAGTTAACTCTTCACCATGTAAATCGATTAAAGCTCGTGCCGTTCTTAAGAAAGGTCTCCCGAGGATTAGAGGAACCCAAGGATCAACATCGTAATCAACTACAACAAAGTCGGCCGGAAAATAAAATGTTCCTACTTTTACAAAAACATCTTCGGCAACACCTTTCGGATAAGCAGCCGTTCGGTTTGCAAGTTCAAGTGGAGTGAGTTCTGGAAGCGAAAGCTTCTTCCATACGGAAAGAGGCATTAGATTAATGCTAGCGCCAAGATCGGCCAAGGCTAAGCACTCATCTAGCTCCGAAAAATCACACGGGATGAGAAATTTTCCGAGGTCTCTAAGTTTTTCGGCCAACTTTTTTAGGAGCACCGCCTGTTCTTGATAAATGGAGATTCCTTTGTCATCCTGCTTGAGTTGCAGTCCAAGAAAGTAGGTGAGTTCTCCCATCATACTCATTTCAGATGTCACACCCCGTAAATTTTAGGTCGTTATTTTAAAGTTTTCCGATCATTATTTTTGACTTTTATACGTTACGGTTGAATATGGCAATTTACCGGGAAGTTACCCCACGTAAATCTGAAAATCATCATCGGACGCATTCTGACTTCGAACTTGGATTAGTATACGTGTTATATGCATTATTTTATCATTTTAAAGTGTTACATAGGTCACGTTCACTTTTGTTTGCGATTTATACGTTTTTCGCGTACGTCGTACGATTTTAGCGTTTTAGGTCAAACAGAGACCCAGAAACCCGTAATCTTTTCGTGTAAACTTTAGTTATCGTATATCTCGGGTTTAGAAGTTAAAAATTTCATGGTCACCCCTCCCCCTCTACTCCAAACACACGCATACACCCACACTTAATTAATTCAAAGAGCATCTTTCATCTTTATTTTGAATTTAAACTATATCACATGCAAGATGGTGTCATTCTTGTAGTTTTCCCCATGCATGCACTTGTGACTTCTTACACCATCTTTGTCTTCATGCACCATGGAGGACCACAACCCCACTAACCACTATGGAAGCATTTCATTTAATTATTTTGGCTAGGAAGCAAGTCAAGAATAACCTTTTTGTAAAACCGATCAAACCACAAGGACCATAAGAAGTGGTTCACACCACTTAACTTGAGCCAAAAGACACCCTAAACCCTAATATCTTCCTATAAATACTAGCACATCTTATAACTTAGGGTTACTTCTCATTTTCAAGCCTCTCAAAAACCTTATCTCTTCTTTCATTTACTCATCTCGGGTCCACGACAAACAAACAAACTCCTTTATAGGGTTTCATTTTCCTGTGATTTCCTTCAAGATCGGGCAAGTGTATTAAGGTTGGATCCTTGTTCATATCTTAAGGTGAGTTCAAGTGTTGTTTCTTTGGTGTTCCAAGGGTTTGTACCACAAAACACAAGTATCCTATAGTTAGGGTATTGGTTTATCTAGTTGGGTTTTTGCAAAGAGTTTGTTATTGTGCTTTAAATCTAATGGGTTTCATAGTTAGATCATGGTTCATCTTGACATCTCTTCTTCTTGTAAGTATGTTCTTGATCCTTCTTTTATCTCTCTCTTTTCTTGATCAAGTCTTATATATATCCTTAGTTTAGTTTGTGTTGTTTTTCAAAAAGAAACTAGTGGGTTTATAAACTAATAAAATTATTCATGTGTTCTTGATATTACATACGTTTGACTATGAGAAAATGATGATTGAACTGTTAGGTTGCAACAAAGATGATACTAGATGGGATTAGGATAATTTATGAGTGGATTTTGGGTTGGATGGATTAGTATGAAACGAGAGATTATGTAAGGTTTAGGCACTGTTGTGAAGTTTGGACGTATTTTTGGAGCGAGTTTTGCTGAAAAAATAAGGTTGCGATGGTCTGATTTTGTTTTGAGGTTTTAGGTGACTTAAAAATGTTTTCATTAGTCCAAGAATAGTCGTTTTTAGAAGGTGTCTCTAGAATAGAAAACATTTTCTTATCTCGACACTAAAAGCGGATTACTAAAAAGACCAAGTTATGGCAAATGAGAATTTTTGAAACACTTTTTCGGAATAAATACTTATTAAATGTTTGCTGATTGGAATTATAAAAAGGGTTTCAGACACAGTCTGAGTTAGATTTAAGCTTATAAAATATTGGTTAAATGTATAATACAGGCCACAAGTACAATAAGTGAGAAACTTTAGTGATAACATTACAATTATTAAACGGATTGCTAAAACGGAAAACTCTAAAAACAAAGTAACTCTTTTGATTTTATTAGCGAGATGGACTTGGAAGTTAGGCATTTAGGTTTAAGTAGTTGCGTTTTTAGGATCAATGGGCTTATCGAATATTTAGGGGGCGGTATTAACGGTCTCAAAACATTATCAACTTTACCCTAAAATCATATCTTTCCAAAAAGTCAGAAACTTTTCCGCAGAGGAACATGGCGTAACGAACTAAAAACCTTATACTTTTCTAATGACCACGTTTTACTATATAAACAAAAGCACAAACACTATTTGGATGATCTCAATCTCTTCGTATTAAACATCCCGAATGTTTCGTATTTATTTCTCGTTTCTTAAAGCGCGTCAATTAATCTATAGTGGACGCGTGTTTGAGTCTCGATTCGTTATTGTTATTCACCTCGTTGAATATCTTGCTCACTACTTGCTTAAGGTGAGTTCATAGCCCCACGTTTTTACTACTTTGCTTTACTATTTAGTGTGAGAAACATTTCTTGCTTTTAAACATTGGACACAAATTCTTTATGTTTTTCCCAATCTTGTTTACATGTTACCTAAGTATTATTGAAACTTGTATGCCTGAGTTATCATGAACTGTTAGTTACTTATGATCAGTTGGATTGGTAAGTGAGCGCGAGTATTGTAAATAGATCTATTGGGACTGATCATCCCCGTTTGATAACAATTGCTTAAGGACAAACAATATTTTATCTCTCGGATGTCGTATCCCGACGAAGTGTGAATTAAAAACCTTGTTTCGGTTCGTGATCGCGTGCTTGAATAATCAATATTTTGGATTTTGGAATCTAAATTTAATAACGCAAAGGGAAAACACATAAAGGCATGCTAAACTAAAAATCAAGGCAACTAAAAATTCTAAACGACATTTAAAGCGATTTAAATCAAACTAAATAACCAAATAAGACAAAATAAGAACCTAAAAACTCAAATTGCAAATTTCTTAACCCTAAATGACTTAAACTAATTTTTAAAAATCAGAAAATATTTTTTTTGTATTTTTATTATTTTTAAAACTAGTTTTTAAAGCTTTTTAAATAAAAATTCAATTAAAAATATTAAATGAAAACTGAAAATTCTGAAAACAATATGGAAAATACTAGAATGAATAACAAAGGTTTAGAATGAAAAAGGGAGTTCATAACTTATTCCAATAAGTTGTGAAAAATCAAATAAGCTATTAAAGCTAAATCCTAAAATGCATATATAAATTAAGTGGTGCAAGGGTCTAATGAAAAAGACCTTAGGGCGCGTTGGTAGTGTGTGTGTGTGTGTTGTGAAGGGGAGGTCACAGGTTCGAACCCTGTGACTTCCTTTTTGAATTTTTTTTATTTTCTTTTATAAACAGTTATAGAAAAAGCAAAAATAAGCAATTTTTACAAAACAACTTTTACGAAAACTTTAAAATAAGCTAGAATAAGCACAAACAAAGTGACAGTTTAGCTAGCTTGCTTATTTAACACTTTTAGATTTTTAACCAAAACTATTTGGACTTTTTGACTCAATAAGCAAATGTAGAACTGATAAGCTGAAAACAGACCAACACCTACCCCTAATAAGCAATTCTGACTAAAAATAAGCAAACAAAATAAACTAAAAAGCACTAAGACAGATTGACTAAAAAGGATTTTTAAAGGATATTTACCAAACTTTTAAGCTAAGATTTTAGGCTAATAAGCAATTAGAAAAAAATAAAAACTAAAAAACAGATAAAGATTAAGACTTAAGGAACTCAAATAAGCAGGAATTAGGAAAATTGTCTAAAAGATTAAGCTAGTAAAAGGAAATGAAAATGGCAGTCTTAACTATTCTTTTTGGTTTTTATGATGTTAAAGGGCTACTTGCAGACACAAATTAAGACTCAAAAAGCAAATTGACACACTAAAAACTTTAAACAGATGAAAATCAGACTCTATTAAGCTAAGCATTATCTGGTCTGCAATTTTTAAACTTTTAAGAACAATGAAACTTTACTGAATTTTGGTCCAAAAACTTAACAGCCTATCCCTGGAACTTATGACTCAAAAACAGATGTGCATTGATGCTTAAAAACTCAAAATAACCACAAAAACAACTACTCAAATGGGTTTTTAAGGAATTTTAAAAATAAGTTTATAAATGAACTTTTTAAACTATAAACTTTTGATAAATGATGAAATTCCTACTAAACTTGTTAAAACCTATATTGAACTTATTAAACTGACTTTTAAACTAAATTAAAGCTTGACAAAAATGATTAACCTACCAAAAACTACCTTAGCAGTCTTAACTAATGTTAGCATTCTTAACTAATGTTAAGATTGCTTATCTCAAACACTCCTTTAACTTTTGAAAATCCATTTTAAGCAAAAACAGACCAATCTAAGCTCTAATTTGCTAAAACAGATTTAGTACTATGTTTATTGAGGAAAATAAGCAATTACCTTAGAGAAATAAGCACTAACTAATAAGCTAAATTAAAAAGCTATTATGACTAAAATTGAGCAGTTTTAACTAAAATTCAAACTAAACTAATTCTAATGATGAAAACTAGAAATATAAGACATATTAAACTAACTTGAAACAGATTAAGCACAATTAAAAGCAAAAATAAGCACTAATAAGCAGATTAGTAAGCTGAACAGAATTTAAGCTAAAAATAGTAAAGAGAGAGTACCTTGATCCTAGCTAAACAGGGATCTAAATAGCTTTTTCAAGCTTAGATCTACAAGCTCCAGCTTGTTAGAAACAAGCTGGTAAAACCCATAAGCCCGTCCATGTCTGGCTTATCATCCAAATTAGCTTAAACTAACTTTTTGAGGATATTTAGGTGAAAGCTTATTCAGTTTAGCTTTGAACAAGCTAAACTGAATATGAACTAGCTTAATAGGTAATTAAGTACTTATTTAGCTTATTAGGTGATTTCTAAATTCATATTGAACAAAATTGCAATAAAGTAAAAATAGAATTAAAACTCAATATAAATGAAACTTCAATTTTATTAATGGAAACGTGGTTACAAAGCTTTGAAAGGTAAATACAATAATGAAAAAGACAATAAGCTGAAAATAAGCTACACGACTACACTAAAAAGCTAGAAAAAATTACACCCCTACTACTGTGTGATTAAGCCCTATTTATAGAGGGAAGAAAAGCCTTCTAGAGCTTGGAGGAGCGTCCCCATCTTTAATCATAGCCCTTGATTCCAAATCCAATCATTGATCCGCCAATTAGAGCCCTTGGATCCTCTCTACGTATCTGAGCCAATAGGAGTCATTAGGATTGCCAACGTGGCTAAAATGGTGTCAGACGTGTCAACTTAGCCTTCTAGAAGGAGTTTTGAGCGTGTGGGAGGGGGAGTTTTACCCTGGTTATTTGTTAAGGTGAAAATGGGAGGAAGGAGGTTGAATAGTAAATGGCGTGGGTTATTTTTTTGACTGGATAAAGGGTTAAGAAATTTGGGCTTTGAGTATTCCTTTGGGCCATAAAAACAGATATTGGGTTTAGACTTAGAATTTGATATTTGAACTTAGGAATTGTATTTAGACTTATGATTTAATACTTCAAGGTTTCATGGGCTGACACGGCCCAATAAATGGGTACGGGTTAGCCCATTTAAGATGGTTACGGCATCGGCTTTTTTTCGCGCTCTTTCCATTCCCGTGATTGGTTTTTTCCGTTTTGGCTTTATTTTTGTCCTTTAGTGAGTATATCCGTACCTGTAAGACACAATTCACGATACAAACGTATTCAACGTATTTTATTGCCGTTTTCGTTCATTATTGGTCTTTTTTTAGCTTAATATTAAGATATAAATGATATGTGTTTAAGCACATATCAGCACCTGTTAGGGCAAGTTTATTAAGCATTATGCATGCTTCCATTATATTTAGCCTCGGTGTCATGAGCTTAGTGCCACGTAAATACCTTTTTATGTGATATTGTATCTGTTATAATAGTCACGTGCGTTTTGCAAAATTTGTGGTCCATTCTTATATCAAAATTCAAACCTATGAATTCACCAACTTTATGTTGACGTTTTAGCATGTTTTTCTCAGGTGCTCAGATATGGATGTCTTTGATTGCTATATGGTGTCGCCTTGCATTGGCCTAATTTTCAAAAACTATTATCATCTATTTTAACATCGTTGTCAATTTCTAAAACTTATATTCGCTTCCGCATATTATCTATGAACCTATGTAAAACTTTAACTACTTTCATTTAATGCAACGATGTTGGATTTCAAAACGTACCCTTAAAGGCCATTCTATGTATCTTGTATGATGTATATTATGACGTCACACCCCCAGACATGTGTTTCCGTCCAGGCCGCGTTTGGGGGTATGACAGATAAATTTCTTTGTCATTAGTTTTTCAAATTGTTTATAAAGTTTATAACTTATTGATCCAAATATGATGTCATCTACATACACCTGAACAAGGAGGATATTTCCTTTTGATTTATAGATAAACAATGTGTTATCTATTCTTCCTCTAGCAAACTTATTTTGAATAAGGAAAGTAGATAGTGTCTCCTACCATGTCGTAGGAGCTTGTTTCAGTCCATAAAGGGCTTTATCAAGCTTGCAGACATAGTTAGGGAACTCATAGCTTTCAAAGCTAGGAGGTTGTTAAACATAGACCTTTTCTTTTAGTTACCATTCAGGAAGGCACTTTTGACATTGTAGCAAAGGCAATGAATATCCTGATGGCTTCTATCCTTGCCACTGGTGCAAAGGTTTCATCATAGTCAATTCTTTCATCTTGACTGTAACCTTATTCAACCAGTCTTGCTTTATTTTTGGTGGTTATGCCATGCTTATCTGTCTTGTTCCTGAATACCCATTTAGAGCCTATGGCTGTTTTTCCATGAGGGAGTGGAACAAGAGTCCATACTTTGTTTCTATAGAACTGATTTAGTTCTTCTTGCATGGCATCAACCCATTCTGGGTGCTTCAGTGCCTTAGATACCTATTTAAGCTCTATCTTAGAGAGAAAGTCAGCAAATAGACATTCACTAGCTGAGGCAGCTGTGAGCTTGGCAGCCATGCTTCTTGTAAGCATGCCTTCACTAGGATCACCAATGATATTCATAAGTTCAATGTGTTGGTATTTTGACCATCTATCCTAAGGAACAGGATGAGAACTTATAGAGGCTTGATTGGATATATAAGACTGAGGAACATCTAGGACTGAAGATACAATAACAGATACTAAGACTTTAGTGTTTTGCCATGATGGACCTTCAGTGGATAAGGTGATAATTTTTTCATCCTAAACATTTTGTTCATGTGTTCCTTTAGTGTTGATTAGGTCAGGAGGACCTTCAGCATCCTCAGTGTGAGATATATCAGGCTCGTTTAGAGCAATCACTTCAGGAACATGTTTTTCTTGGGAAAGTTCAGTGAGTGAACGACCATGAGGAATGATGTAGTATGAAATATCAGAATTTGATTGATATTGTCTAGATGGGTCATCCTCATGATGATATTCATCAAGAGGATATCTAGATGAATTATCTTTTCTAATTTCATCCACTGAATTATTTGTGAACCTGATGGCTTCCATACGCTCATCAAAGGTAACATGATAAGTCTCCTCTATTTGTTGTCTTCTTGTGTTGAAGACTCTAAAGGCTTTAGAGTTGAATGAGTATCATAAGAAGTATCCTTCATCAGCTTTTACATCAAATTTGCCTAGATGATCCTTGTGATAATGAATAAACACAGGACATCCAAACACATGAAAGTAGCCGATCTCAGGAATTCTTTCTCTGAATATCTCATAGGGAGTCCTATCATGTCTTTTGACTATTATTGATCTATTCTGAGTGTAGCATGAAATTCTGACTGCTTCAGTCCATAAATTCTTTGAGAGTACTGAGCTATTTACCATTGTTCTAGCAGCCTCAATGAGAGTTCTATTCTTCCTTTCAGCTACACCGTTTTGTTTAGGTGTATAAGGAAAAGAGAAGTTCTAAGAAATTCCTTTCTCATCACAAAAACTCTCAATCTCAAAATTTTTAAACTCAGTCCCATTATTAATTTTGATTTGTTTGACTTTAACATCATTTTGGTTTTCCACCATCTTGATAAAAGACATAATCATTTTAGCTGCCTGACTCATCTTTCTGAGAAAGTAAACCCATGTGTACCTTGAGTACTCATCAACAATGACTAGGGTGTATTTCTTATGGTTTACAGACATTGGACTGATAGGTCCAAATAGATCCATGTGAAGAAGATGTAGGCATTTTCTAATTGAGAAGTTTTGTTTGGTTTTGAATGAGGCTCTTTTATGCTTTCCTTTTTCACATGATGAGCATGGTTTATCCTTTAAATAAACAAGTGAAGGAAGGCCAAGAACCTTGTTTTGTTTAGCAAGTTTATTAATGTTCTTAAAATTGAGATGTGATGGCCTTTTATGCCAAACTAAGTTTACACTTTCTGAGGCTTTAGCAAAGAAGCAGGCTCTATTTAAAGTTAGTAATGACATGTCAAGGACATATACATCATTTCTTCTAGGTGCTATTAGGACAATTTCTTTGTTAGCATTAAAGATTGTTCCTTGCTTATCATCAAATTGTACAATGTATTTAGCATCACATAGTTGGCTGATGCTAATCATATTGTACTTAAGATCATTTATAAAAGCTACTTTAGTAAAAGTAATACCCCCACAGTTTATTAAACCATATCCCTTAGTAATACAAGATGAGTTATCACCAAATACTACCTTAAGACCTGGTTGCTCTACATATTTGTGTAGATAACTCTTGACACTAGTCATACTCCTTGAGCATCTACTGTCCAAGTACCAAATGGGCTCCCTGATGTGTTTCTACACAAATAATAAACTTGGGTTAGTTTTTTTGTGAACCCACTTTTTGGTGGGCTCTCTAGCCTTTGTAGCCTGAATTTTCTCACCTCTTTTAAAGTGATCAAGTTCATTATGGTCAGTAGTGGAGTGTATAGTACTTCCACATGAATTACACTTAACACCAATTGAAGACACACTACACTGAAAGGACTTAGCTAGCATTCCTCCTCTTATATGAATGGCACGGTTGTGTCCTAAGGTAAAGTGATCATAACTTCCACAAATTTCACACTCAGGGTAGTTTCTATAATCATCAGGTCTGTGATCATTGAAACCACAGTATGTTCATGGCGGGAAAGGCTTTGCCTTAGCTTTCAGGATCTGCTTAGAAGGATATGCATACTAATAAGGCTGAGCCTTGTAATTTTCACTCCATTTTAATGAACCAATATACATTTCATGATCTGAGGTCCTATGATACTCCCTTTTGCATATTATGCAATATAGAATCCTATAGCAATCATTAGTTGAGTGATTGGTATAGTGACAGAGTTCACACTTAAGTTGTGGTTTTTGAATAGGCTTTGGCCTGAGTGACTGAGATGAGCCAGAGTTTTGAACATTTGGTTTAGAATCTTGACTCATTTTTTATGAGTCAACTGACTTAGATGACTCAGTCTGTTGAACCTGTGATTTTGATTCTTGAGTGTTTTGGGTAAAATTAACCTTTTCATCAATTAACATCTAAACAAGTTTAGTTAATTCATTTATTTTTTATTCTTGTTTAGTGTTCTTGACTTCAGTAGGAACTGAAGGTGTAGTTGGCTTAGTCTCACTAACAATGACAGTTCCTAAAACACTCTTGTTTACAGTTGCTTGTGTTTTAGTCTTAGTATGTTTCATGATACCTAAGCCAGATCTCTCTTTTGGAGAGTGGGGTTGAAAGGTCAATGACATTACCTCTGAGCTTGGTGAATCTCCTTGAAGAATTTTCAAGGGAGGTAAAGGAGTAAGGGGTTCTGCTTTAGAATCTTTAGATGATTCAGGGTCAGTTGATGCTTCAGTGGGTTTTAGAGACTCATTTACAGCTTGACTTTCAGGGACTAGTATTCTTCTAGTATTAAAGTTTGGAAGCTTACTGTTAGGATTGAGTCTTTCAACCCAGTCTTTGGATTTAGGAACCATTTCATGGTCATAATCCATAGAAGCATGAATGAAAACATTTTCATTTAGATTTATTTTGGACAAAGATTCAGTGAGCAATTCACCACCAAGAATTTTTTTTTGATGAGGGATTTGCTGACTGATACATTGACTAACCTTTTTGAGCTGGTTAGCCATTTTTCATTGATCTTTTTCTCCTCTTTGAGTTGTTCTTGAAGAGCATGAATTAACTTAGTAAGTTCGTTCAAGGGTTTTTTGAATTTGAAAATGGACAGCATACTTGATTTATTGGTTTTTAAGATGAATAAGTTCATCTCTACACTTGTTCTAATTCCAAAAAAAAACAATTTTTGTTTGTATTTTGAAGAGTAAGGTTAATCTTTGCTCTTCATCAAACCTAGATCAAATATGAGGGTATTTTGAGGTAATTTTTTCCAATCGGCATCCGCAGCCATAGAGGAAAGAAATATTTACCTTTCTTATGGTGATTTGTCAATACATATCACCATTGCGAGCATGATATTTTTTCCTACAAGAGCTCATCATCAGCTAGATCTTAGTACCTTGACCTCATTACTTCTTCATCATTTATAACCTCATTCCTGCATCCCAATCAAAGTTTTCAACAAACCAATCATTTTGTTTCTTTGTTTAGAAGATCTTTGGGTTTCTAAGAATAAGGGACTGCCTCAGGAGTGCAAGTTTAAGCCTTTAGTTTTCTTATTACTCCGCCTTGTAGTCTTCTAATTTTAGGTTCAGCCTGAACTACTTGGTTACTAAGAAGATTGAATAAGTTTTGAGTATAACTTGGGTTGAAAACCTTTTTGAAACTGATTAAAAATCAAACGCTTGTATTGTAAGAATGGCTCGACATTTTTAGAAAAGCAGTCTTTAGCAAATGTCCTTTTAGCAACATTTGAAACATTTTATTGTTTTTTATTTTCTTTTTGACTTGAAAAATTATTTTTTTAATTTTTTTTTTCTTTTTATAAACATTTTGAATTTTCCAAAAGGGCTCCTCGTGTAACATAATATCTAGGTCTCCTGAGATACTCCTCACTAGACCTTTCATCTACCTTCATCAATAGAATTTTCTTAGAAATCCTTATAAACATTATTAGAATAGAAGGCAATAAAATAGCATCTTGATGGCGGAGTTTATGAGGGCCTTTTTATGGTGTCAGAATACCTGTCTTTGGATTAGGCTTTCCTCATAGACAAACCTTCCATAGTAATTTGTAAGGTCCAAGGATCAGAGTTATGATTGCATTTCTTCAGTCCCTTGAGATAAGGTAACCACTATCTCATGGGAGCTGTTCACGAAACCAACATTGATTTCATGTTTAGAGAGATTCACACCATCATTGGCCAACTCATTGAATAGAGTCTTATAACGGGTATAGGTTTGTGAGAGACTTTCAGAGGGTTTAGCCCTGAAAGTTTGATACTCAAGTTTCAGATCTATGATCCTGTTTTTCTTGGTATCTGAGGGACCTTCAAAGCTATGAACCAAGTCAGTCCATGTAGCATTAGCTATTTCACAGCTAATGACTGACTCTATTATGTCATCTTGTAGACATGACTAATGATGCTTTTAAGGTGTTGGTCTTGAACGACCACCCTCCTCTCATCTTGGGTCCATGGAGTCTCAGGCCTTATAGCACCTTCGGTAGTTTTCAGCTGAAATGGACCATCCTTAATACATTTTATGTAGTAGGGTTCCATTCCTGCTAAGTAGCAAAGCATACGATTTTTCTACTTATTAAATTTTCCCGACTCTAGTTTAAGAGCAATAGCAGCATAGCTACCTCCCTTTTTGTCAACTAGCTGGGTACAGTACTTTCAGCAGCCATTTTAGGATCTAGGTTTTAAAAACTTTGAGCAGATTTAAGTGTTAAAAGTTTTATAAACCTTCTGCTCTGATACCACTTGTTGTTCCCTCTTAGTTAGTGAACAATAACTACAAAGTTATCATTTACTAACTCATGGATTGTAAGTAAAGTAATGTATTTGTTCTTTGAAAAGGTTTTGTGTAAGTAAAGATAAACAATAAGTAAAAGACACAAAAATAACTTTTTGACGTTTAACTCTTTTTATTAAGAATTATACCCCACTGTATGCGGAACTAAAATGGGGATTGAATGACAATGTGTGTTTGTGTGATCTCTTCACTAATAATTTTGCATAAACCTAAAGTGTTATGTAAAGTTAACTACTATGCTAACCAACTGAGCTCACTCAGGGACTTAGCAGATTTGGAGGAGTAGGTGTTTGTGAAACTTACGACTTTGAGTGCACAAACTTAACCTACTCCATTACAAGACGCTTGCTATTTATACTACATAGGTAGGGTCATACCCACATGGGTGATAAGTGAGTGTCCCAGTGCTAATAGGTTAGTACATATTATACACCTTTGTCTCTATTACAATTCTATTCTAAGTATGGGACAAACACACTTTCTAAGGTCAGTACTGACACTAACCTTGTCTTCATACCCTATTCAGGATAATTTGACTTCAGGCAGATAAGAGATTGGACTTATCTGTTTCAAACTATCCCGCCTATTCTTTAGTCTTTCATCTTTAGGGTCTTCTAGTTGTTGGAGATCGTATGGAGTTCAGTGAGTCTGTTGCCACAACTCACTGAACCCATCACCTTATTCTTTAGCTTAGGCTTCATTCACTGAGAACCGCCTCACTAAATGCTAGAGTCTTTCTTATAAACTCAGGCTGAGCATCTTGAAGGCAACTCACTAAGTAACTATTCACTTAGTGACCTTGAAATGTTAAAGGTTATTAACACCTAGGATATTTTGTATTCAAATCCTAAGTGAAAGATCATTAGGCACTAAATGGTCCTAGCATACATAAAGATCCTTTCCTACTCCTTTTTAGGCAAGGTGTTATATAAAACCATTTTAGCCTCATTATACTTAGAAAGCATCTTTTTATATTCATCACTTTGTCTTTCGTAAGGAACACTTTCATCCCTACCAGTATTTGCATTTCTAAAAAGAGGTTTGTAATCGCCATCGACAATAATATGCCAAATATCAATATCATTAGACTTCACATATGTTTCAAATCTATTTTTCCAATAAATAAAATGATTAGCTTCAAAGAGTGGTGGTCTTTGCATGGATTACTACTCTTTGTAATTTTCCAAATACATTTTATTGATTTTAAAGATTTAAAATACTATATATTTTAAAAACTTTAGTAACCTTGCTCTTGATGCCAATTGTGGAAACTAGAAGGGGTAGTTGAATAGTTTTACCGATTTAAATTTATGTTTCAAAAATTATATAGATCGAGTTTATGTGAAGGTTGATGATATTGATTTAATTTAAGTAATCAAATAAATAATAAAGACAAATAAAGTAAAGATGGAGAAGGAAAAGGTAGAACTGTGACATAAGTATTTATAGTGGTTCAGCTACAAGGACACTTTCCTTGCCCTACTCTACTCTCCGACTACTTAACTTGAGAGTTCATAAACACTTGTCCACAATCTCCTTGTCTGGCAGAGAAGCCTTACAACGTCGCTTACACTTTATCCGGTACAAAGCTAAATACCGAGTTCTAACAAAGGTAGAACCAACCTTACGTCGCTTACACTTTTTCCAGTACAAAGCTATATATCAGGTTCTAACAAAGCTAGAATAAACCCAATTCTATCAAAATTTTAAAAGGAAGAAGTAGGTGAATACAATGAATAAATGATGTACCAGAATCAATAAGATGATCTTGATATGATGATGGAGACTAGCAATAAGGAAACTTGAGCTTGATCATCTCGTATGCAATATCGGCAATTTCTTCTAATAAGAAAATCACCTAAATGAGATATGAAACTAAAATAGATCTAAGATCAAAGGTTAGAGAGAGATATTAGAATGTTAGAGAGATGTAAGAGAAAGGGGGAAGAAAACATGAGAAATGACTTGCTATTTATAGGCAAAAAATGGCACTGTTCATGGGTATCCGGCGGATTCCTTTCAAAAGGGATCCGGTTAGTGTTAGGCAAGGGATCCAGTTATCTAATAGTGCAAATCTGGATGTTGGATATCAAATCTCCCAAAATCTTGTGTAATCTTCTAAGATCTTGTGTGATCCTCCAAGATTTAGTTTAGATATGAAAAGATTATGTTGATGTCATGCATGATGTAAAATGTAATTTTATTTCACAAAAATTCTAAAAATAAATGTGTAAGTAATTTTGTGTTACTTGTAGTTTTGTAAAAATATATCTTATGCACAAAACCTTGAGTTTGATATAAGATTGGTATAATAAGTTAGAAAACTATTGGTTTAAAACTTATGTATTTTATTTTCTACTTATAGCGATTTTATGATTGTTATCGACAAAACATAAAAAGATCGTAAAATATAAATAAAAGTTTTTACAGCTTATTTGTATTAACATGTATGTCAAGGGAAACTTGAGGCCTACTAGAAGTTGATATTCCTTGATCCACTTCACGAACTGGTGTCTTTCGATCTCCAAAGCACGAAGATGCTTAGGAACATCGTTACCAACTGTCTTGTAGTTGCGTCATTCATTCCCGTCTAACACCCTTGTCATCAACGTGTTAAACTGGTCCATAGAGGACACATGTTGCTATGAATTTTAAGCTTAGGTAGACATGAGTGGCTTTCTGAGTGTGCTGACATCCAAGAATAGGATGTGTGGACCCGCATGGATACATGGATTGTTTATGGTACTGGGTTTGTATGCCTTAAGCTTCTTGATAGGGTGGTGGCTACATGTGTTGTTGTGGTATGGAATTGTAACTAACCTGTAGAGATTGTTGTACTTGAGGTGGTGCCTGATTTGTGAGTGGTTGAGAATTTGTGTTAGAGATGTTTTGTCGTGACTGGCCTATTTATTGGTTTTCTTGCATCATTCTTTCTAGGAAATCTGATTGTCATAGTGTTATTCGAACATTATCAGTACGGTTATGAGGTGTTGACGTGGAGGTTGACCTTACATTTAATGATGCTATAAAGTTATACTTGTGTCTTAAGGCGTTAATGGTGTTTGATGGTGGGCATTCTGTAAACGAAAGTGTGCTCGTGGGTGTTGATTGTGACATGACATTGTGATTCATTTGGGTTAGTTTTTCCTAATCCTCGTTTGTTTGTGTGATATTGTCGGTGCTAATATGACCAAAAGAATCAAACATGGGTGGTAGTTGCTGATTTTGTGTGATTTTGACATTTTCGTAAAACAAAGTTTTTGTAGAAACAAAGTATACTGTAAGATGAAGTTTCGTGTTTTGTAACGAAAAAGGGTTTAGGTTTTTGATGCCTTAAAATGAAAATTTTCATGGTAAAAAACTTTTGTAAAAAAATAACGAAGTTTTTTAGCAAAGTAAATTTTTTCTGATGATGGAAACGTTATAACATTAAGGGATTTTGGTCTTTCGGTAAATTGGAAAAATAAAAATAGTGACATGTATAGCACGGATTGCGACATGTTTATGTGTGGTAAATATTTGTTGTTTTGGTACATATTTTTTTTCGTTTCCATGTTTATTAAGCACCCTGAGGTATGACCGGAGTCAAGAATTGAAGTAACACTTATGAGTCGATTAGTATGTGCTATAGTCGTATGAGACTTGGTCCATTTCAAGGAAATGGACCACTGTATATAGAGATGCATTTAGGGTTTCGTGCAACCCATAAATGCGATCTCATGGTTAAGGATGGTCCACATAGTGGACATCTAAGGGAGGAGATAAGAATGACACGTTGCGTCCATCCTTGGCTATGTCATGCTCATGGAATGCTCCATGAACGATTACATATGTAAGCGTAATGTTCGTAGCAATAGATCCAGGCGAATGAGGTAGTGACACGTGGAACTGTTTATAGGATAGGACCTTAGTCTTGCCCTTTGCCTGGATACCTTTATTAGGCAAGGCTTATTTATGTTTTGCCCGTGAGTTGCTTACCAGGCACGCTATGTGAAACAATGTGAACTAGAAATCACTAAAGAAATGAAGAACACAAGCATAATTATATAATCAAATTAGGAATCTCTAAAGAGAAACAAGATTCAAAAAGTGGTTGTTATTGGATTAATGTGGGTTTGTTACAACTGAATGATTATAGAAGAAGGAGACTAAATTACAAAATCAAGAATGAGAAATAAATTACAATGAAATGGTATTTAAAAAGTAGTTTTGGTTTCAACAGCTTTTCTTGCTAAATGAAGTTTGACTTTTAAGTTTAACTTTTCCCGGTTTGACTCGTTTAAACTTTCACTTTATGATAATCCACTCCCTTTAGAAACATTCTTGACCTCAAGAATCCAACTGAAAGTCTGGAAATCTCTGAATCAAATCATCATAAAGTTCCCAAGTAGCATCTTCATAACTGTGATTGGCCTATTTGACTAAAACATAGACAACAACCTCTTTATTGAGTTTGGCCGTTCTTCTGTGCAAAATAGCTTTTGGTTCAATTGACAATAGTCCATCCACTCTACAATGTGGCAGAATTCCCATTTTATTAGTAACTTGAGCTGGGACACATGGAAGACTGGGTGAATCAGACGAATACTAGGTAATTCCAATTTGTAAGCCACTGAACCCACTTTAGCTAAGATCATAAAAGGCCCATAATATTTTGCTGACAATTTGTGTTGTTGTTCTTGTCTGATGGTAACGTGTCACACCCCGACAATGGCGGAAACACGAGGCATTCATAACACATGATATAATATAGAGAAATCTAAAATGCATATCAAAAGCGCCACAACGTCCTCTGATGACAAGTATGAAAACTTATGTCAAAATAGTCGATGAACACAACACTAGTTCAAATTTATTACAAACCAACACCTAACATGGGGTAAAATAAGTCTAGAATAATCTAAGAACATCAACATGAAAAACCAGTCTCGAATGCAATTCTTTAACAATGATCCCTCACGGGATATCTTAGGTCTCTAAGGCATTCTATCTTGAACTTAACGAACATTTGCATCACCTAAAAATAATAATCGAAAAGGTCAACATAAAGTTGGTGAGCTCGTAGGTTTAGAGGTAAACCCAATTGTTGTGCTGGAATTTAAGTAGTGGATAATTGTGCAATATGAAAACAGAATGCATGCAATAGTATTTAGAGTTCTGACATAGAATCACATGATATCATAGCATTCAACCCAATCAACAATCCATAGTATTCCGCGCGCTTATAGTCCTCTGAACCTATCGCCTACTAGCTGGAGCTACACAGTCCGCCAAAATAGTCCTTGCATAGAGGTTCACATAGTACTTGTGCACAAATTATCCTCATGACATTCACATACCAATCATAGGCACATAGCATTGTCAAAAAGAAATAGAAGTTTTTGCACAGATGAAAAAGCATTGAAAAGAGTTTGAGTATCATTTTCCCCTAACAGAAAAGTGCTTAAAAAGTGGGGATACGAGAACTCACCTTAACAAAGATAACAAGTAGTAGAGAATATGAGTCAAACAACGGCGTACAATGGCTTCCAGACATGACCTAGCAATTTAACTGATTTAGAATTATGTTTGAAATGGTATTTGGATTTGATGCATAGGAGTTTTGAAAATGTTTTCGTATTACTGGTTTTAGTGTTATTGGTTGCGTAGTGGTTGGTGATTTAGACGCGGAGGAGATATACTAAGTATGTACGTTAAATACTATACACTTATATTATTTAAGAAAATAGTTAAGTAAAATAACAATGCTTAGATAATAGTTATTTATAAGTATATTCCGGTAATTCATCCGGTAACCTCGAGTTATCTAGTTTAAATTGTATAGATTATAAGTAAAGACAAGTTTTAATTACGCTAGACCATCTATAGAAGTTTTATATTTTATAAAGTTATAAATTATGTTTTTCGTCTTTTAGTCGATTCAATAAAATAATAATATTTATTATTTCGTCTTTTTGTCGAATTTTTAAGAAAGTGGAAATTTTGTAAAATATTCTATGTAAAATATTTTTATAAAATTTGGGCATGACCCGTTCATTTATAAAATGTTTTCAAAGGTTTTAAACCTCATTTTCCAAACATTTTCCCTAAAACAAATCAATTCTGATAAAACAACCAAAATCACATTTCGTGACAATTATCAACGGCTTTCTAGCCATCCTAGTATATATATAAGTATGTATTACTTTTAACAGTCCATTTTAAATATGTACAACGACTAGTTTTCGCTTATTGGGCCTTAAGGCCCAATAGTGTTCCAAAACTATATTATTAGGTTTTAAATCCGGTTTAGGCCCTATATTAAGCCCATTAACAATATAAGTTAGATGAATAATCCACAACATAAGCCAAGGCTCACAGACCAAGACTAAGCCATGGTTTGGGCTTAGCTTATTGGGTCGTGGCCTCTTAAGCTACGCGAGTCCTTAAATATCAAAATAAGTTTTAACCAAAAGTCATGAAAATAAGCTAGACCACAATAAGGTTTACAATAAGCCGCGGCTTATTGGACCTTATTGGGTCGTAAATTAAATAAGCCCAAAACCAAATCCGTATGGTTTTAAATAAGCTAATAAGCTACGTAGTGCTTTTAGATATCAAAATAAGCTATTAATATAAGCTATTAAAATAAGCTATAAAAATATGACAAAAGAGGTAAATAACCAAAAACATTTCGTTTTTTTCCTTTTATTTTTTGAACCTTATAAGCCCAAAAATAAGCTCATCAAAGCTTATAAATAAGCCAAATAAGCTACAATCTATAATAAGCAAATAATGTCACTTCACCAACGCAACCACTATATTAAAATGACCAGCCCTTGCTTCCCTTTTTTCCTTTTGTTTGAACCCCAACGCACCCTATATGGTGTTTCGTATATTTTTCGTGTTTGATTTTCAGAAAGCGCACCGTACAACTAACATCTATGCATCAATAGGCTTCTAAAAGTACAAGATTTTTTAAATAAATGACAACTTACAAAGAGGGTTTTGAAGACGTGATCGACACGAAACCGACAACCCAAACGTTGTGTTTTATATACCCACGCCTATTGGAATCAATCCGATAATGTTTAAACCTTCATGTTTCTTGATTAAAATCAAAATAGAATGTGTGTGCGTGTTGTGTGGGTTTGAAGGAAACAAAGAAAAGAAGAGAGAAAATATGTAGTGTGTGTTTTCAAAATGAGGTGAAGTGTGTGTATTTTGGAATCAAATGGACAAGGTATAGTACCAAGGGGAAACATACTAGCTAAAATCAAGCCTTGTGGTTCCCCTTGTAGGGTTCGAACCGGTGGCATCTTAGGTGCGTTTTGGCTCTTGTTGGGTTACTTAACGACTATAACTTGTACTTTAAAATGTGACCCAAAGTTTTCTAGCATTTTTATTGGTTTCAAAAATATATTTACATGAACTTAGAATATTCACACGATATGTCTTATGGCTAGTTTGGTTTAAATTAAGTATTAAACATTTACGGACATGCAAGAACGCGTTGTTTGACATTCTAAGCCGTTTGCGGGACAAGCCTCCCGAAAAGTTATCAAATAAGATTGTAAACCTCTAAAAAGGTATAATATATGAAATAAAAGATTTATTAATGAAAGAAAATATAGATTGCCTACCATCAGCACGGTAATTGCTAATAGAAAACGGTAAAAGTTAGAAAGTCAACGGACTTAAATAGAATATTACATGACTAGAAAATCCACAAGGGTTACATTCTACCCCCTTTAAAAGAAATTTCGCCCTGAAATTTAACTAGTGCTAGAGCTAAAGAGATGTGGGTATTTGAGTTTCATTTGATCCTCACGTTCCCAAGTAAACCCAGGTCCTCGTTTCGAATTCCATCAAATCTTAACGATGGCAATTCTACTCCGCTTTAGCTTCTTAAACTCACGCTTTAAGATTTCTACAGGCTCTTCCACAAAGTTCAACTTAGCATCGACTTGGATCTCTTCTAGAGGTATCTGTAGTGTTGGGTCAACCAAACAATTCTTGAGGTTTGACACGTGAAACGTGTCATGAACACCATTTAACTCTTGAGGTAGTCTTAGTCGATAGGCTACGGAACCGATCCTCTTAGTGATCTCAAATGGTCCAACAAACTTAGGTGCTAACTTACCTTTCTTACCAAAGCATACAACACCTTTCTAAGGCGACACTTTGGGAAGGACATGATCACCTACACTAAATTTTAAGGGTTTCCTATGTTTGTCAGCATGGCTCTTTTGACGATCACGTGCAGTCTTAAGCCTATCCTTGATTTATGAGATCTTCTCATTGGTTTCTTGTACGATCTCTGGTCCTATCAATTATCCTTCTCCTACTTCTGCCCATAGTATAGGTAAATGAAACCTCCTTCTATACAAAGCTTCGAACGGTGCACATCTCACACTAAAATGGTAGCTATTGTTGTAAGAGAATTCAACTAATGGAAGATGAAAGTCCCAACTTCCTCTGAAGTCCATGACGCATGCCTTGAGCATGTCTTCAAAAGTTTGAATGGTACACTCGCTTTGACCATCAGTCTGTGAATGGTAAGTCGTACCCATGTCTAGTTAGGTTCCTAATGCTTTTTGCATTGAGTGCCAAAACCTTGATGTAAAGCAACTATCACGGTCGAATACGATCGAAATTGGCACACCATGCCTTGCAACGATTTCATTGAGGTAGAATCTAGCTAACCTATCCATCTTAAAGTCCTCACAAATAGGTAGGAAATGAGGAGACTTAGTCAACCTATCCATGATGACCCAGATTGCATCATGCCCACTTCCCGTTCTTGGCAACTTGGTGATAAAGTCCATGGCTATTCTCTCCCATTTCTATTCTGGGATCTCAGGTTGCTGCAGTAAGTCGGATGGCCTCTGATGTTCAGCTTTAATCTTAGAACAAGTCAAACACTTGCTAACATATAGGGCTACATCTTTCCTCATTCCTGGCCACCAGTATATGTCCCTAAGGTCATAGTACATCTTATCTGCTCCTGGGTGTATCGAGTACTCTGACTTATGGGCTTCATCCATTATCAAGGTTCTCACATCACCCGTCAAAGGAACCCATATTCGATCTAGATAATATAATGCTCCATCACTCTTACGCTCCATCTGACCGTCTAGCCCTCGCAGCATTTCTGCTGGTGAATTGACAGCCTCAGATGCTTCATTCTGAGCCGCTAGTATCTTATCCTTGATACTCGACTGAATGTTCATGTTCATGCCTCGAACTCTCTTAGGCTTGAATCTCTCCTTTCTACTTAGTGCATCGGCTGCCACATTCGCCTTACCGGGATGGTAGCGAATTTCACAGTCATAATCACTGAAAAGCTCTATCCAGCGATGTTGTCGCATGTTTAGTTCTTTCTGATTGAAGATGTGCTGAAGACTCTTATGGTCGGTATAAATGACACTCTTTTTCACGTACAAGTAGTGTCTCTAGATTTTGAGAGCAAACACAACGGAACTTAATTCTAGATCATGAGTGGTATAGTTCTTTTCGTAGATCTTCAACTGTCTAGAGGCATAAGCAATCACTTTACCCCTCTGCATCAGCACGCACCTCAAGCCTAAGCATGATGCATCACAATATACCACGAAGTCTTCTGGTCCATCAGGGAGTGCTACAACAGGTGCATTACAGAGCTTATCCTTCAAGGTCTGAAATGCCCTCTCTTGTTCCTCTCCTTAAACGTACTCCTTAGGCTTATGTGTCAAAATGGTAAGGGGTTTGGCTAACTTGGAAAAATTCTCTATGAATCAGCGATAGTATCCTGTTATTCCTAAGAATAAGCGAACCTCTGATGGAGTTCTAGGGGCTTCCCAATTCTTAACAGATTCAATCTTGTTGGGGTCTACATGAATGCCCTCTCCATTAATCACATGCACAAGGAACCGTACTTCTTCAAACTAAAATTCACACTTAGAGAATTTTGCGTACAGTTTCTTCTTCTTGAGCAGTTCCAAGATTAACCCTAGGTGCATCTCATGCTCCTCCTTTGTCTTAGAGTAGATCAAAATGTCATCTATGAATACAATCACAAACTTGTCAAGGTATGGTCTACATACTCGGTTCATCAAGTCCATGAATACCGCTGGTGCATTTTTCAAACCAAAGGGCATTACTATGAACTTAACATGTCCATATCAAGTTCTAAATGCAGTCTTTGGAATTTCATCCTCGTGCACTCTCAGCTGATGGTATCTGGACTGAAGGTCTATCTTAGAGAAATATTATGATCCTTGCAGTTGATCGAATAGGTCATCTATTCTTGGGAGGGGATAACGGTTCTTGATGGTCAGCTTATTCAACTCTCTATAGTCAATACACATCCTAAATGAACCATCCTCTTTCTTGAGGAATAATACTGGTTCTCCCTATGGCGATGAGCTTGGTTGAATGAAACCCTTGTCGTGTAGTTCTCTAACTTGACTTGACAACTCCTCCATTTCAGAGGATGCCAAACGATATAGAGACTTTACGATAGGCATTTCTCTAGGGATTAAGTCAATACGAAATTCGATTTCTTAGGATAGGGGTAATCCTGATAGGTTGTCAGGAAATACCTCAGAAAAATTTCTAACAACAACTATGTCCTTCAGTTTCTGCTCTTTGACTTTTGCACTATTAGAATGTCTCACCTTCTCTTTTGGCCTTTCTCCTAAGACTCTAAGCATTTCATCATTTGGTAGTGGAATCCTAAATACCTTCTCATGGCAAACGATCTTGGCCTTGCACCTGGACAACCAGTCTATCCCTACGATTACATCAAAACTTCCGTGTCCAAACGGTATCAAGTTGATATCAAAGTTATGACCTTCTATCTCTAGTTTGAAACCTCGAATAACCTTATTGATCTCTATTAGTTGACCGCTAACTATTTCAATCTCATAGCTAAAACCTAAGTTACTATGCTTTATGTTTAACAGATGTACGAAAGTAGTGGAAACAAAGCTATAATCAGCACCAGAATCGAATAGAGTTGTAGCATACTGATTGTTTAAAGTAAACGTATCCATCACTGTGTTTGGGTACTGGCGAGCCTCCTCTGCTCCCATCATAAAAGCTCTTCCACATGCCTGGTTGCCATTATTTCCACGACCTTGTCCTCCCTCAATAGCCATCACTTGATTTGGATGGTTTTCTCCTAGTCTTGGGGCTCGGTTTAACCGAGGACATGCTGCCTTATAATGGTCAGTACCACCACATTAAAAACATGCCTCATGAGTAATGTGCCTGAAGTGGTTGTAGCTTGTACACAAACGACAAGGCACCTCGGGATAATGGTGATAGTTTCAGTTTTGGCATTTGGGTGTCGTACCAGTGTACTCCTTCCTAACAGGGTTTGTAATTGTGGCAAATACCCTTCTAGTCCTAGACCTCTTGTTATCATCCCTAACATTTCCATCCCTACCCGGCTCTCCATTATCCCCTTTCTTCTTAGTATTCTTATTCAATGCTCCATTCCTAATTGCTTCATCAGTTATCATCTTAGCTTTTAGTATAGCACTCTGAATTGTCTTTGGCTCTGATACTGCCACTATTCCACTGATTTGTGGAATAATGCCATAGATGTACCTCTCAATTCTTTTGTTTTCAGGGCTAACCAAATAAGGAACTAACCTAGCAAGCTCATGGAATCGATCAGTATACGCAGTATGGCTAGCTCCAACTATGGCGTGAAACCAAAACTCAGTTTCCAGCTTTTGCATCTCATTGTTTGGACAAAACTCATCTCTTGTCAAAGTATTAAAGTCTTCCTAAGTCATGTCAACTGTGGCTTACTGACCTCTAGTTTGGACCTTAGAGTTCTACCAGGTTAGTGCCTTACCGATAAAAGAATCGGCAGTGTACTTAACCTTTTGGTTCTCTCCACACCTACTCATATCTTGGACTGATTCCATTTTCTCAATACAGCGAGTGTAGACTATCGCACCACCCTTTCCATTATAATCCTTTGGGTTATAAGCCATGAACTCCTTGTATAAATAACTACTTTGACCGTTGTTCATGTTGACAGTCCTAACATTACCCTGGTTGTTGTCATTGATGACGTTGTCGCCTTGATTCTCATTGTTCCCTTGGTTGTTAACGTGGTTTCCTACTTGTGTTACAATAGTGGGTATTAGGTTTTGTAACTGCTGAGCAATGATGGTAGCAAAGTCAGGGACTCTACCACCACCTCCATTCGCTTCATTACCTCGACTACTTCCTTGACTACCCTGGTCACTTTCTTGGCCATCTTGACCACCTCCTTGGCTACCTCCGCCACTCCCTTGGCCACCTCTACCACCTCTTTGGCTACCTCGGCCACTTCTTTGGCCACCTCTACTACTTCCTGCTTGATCTCCAGACCTCTTACCTTCTCGACCATCCTGTTCACTTGTCTCTCCACCTCGTGTTGCAGCAATGCGTCGACCAACATTACGGGTTGTCATTGTTGAAACCATTATCTACTCTTGGGAGGATACAAGTAATCATTAGGTCGGTTAGGAATTTTGCATATGACGGTCCTAATATGCTATAGCTCGAATAACGGTCCTAATATGCTATAGCTCGAATAACGATCCTAATATGCTATAGCTCGAATAACGATCCTAAGGTGTCAACACCGTTTTATGTGAGCGGGATGACTAAGTCCGCGTGGGTTGTGATGCATTCATAATTACGTTGGCCACCATATTTATAGATGCATATTTTCCCAGTTGTACTCAGTATCTAGCCCACACAGCCCAGTGATTGACCTAACTAATACGATAGACGATAGACGATACATATGCACAAAAGCAAGTAATAGGCACACATAGATCCTATCATGCAAACTATATGAAGTTTCCTAGGTTATAGTCTAGGCCAAACCACGTAGTTCTCTATTTAGATGATTCACAATTTCTTTATTTAGATGAAAAGGCGTCCTAATCCATTTAAATAAGGAGATCGTGAATCATCCTACTTACACACTTCCGACATAACACTCGAACATACTTAAATCTCATAATAATAACTTATTTATTTTCAACGTCATCTTTTATAGTCTTGGATCCAATCTCCCTAACTTTTTTTCCCGAAGGAAATTTGGCTTTTCCCCCTTAGGGATTCTCCCATTATCGATACCCTTATGGAATCACCAAGCTTGCGTTGGTCTTTACATTTCATTATTTGGCTTTCTCTCTGTAGGGATTTGCCCATTACCGATACCCTTGTGGTATCACTAACCTTTACCGAGTAGTGGAACCAAACTATGTTTAATTTATCGTTGTTTATCCTTTTTGACATCTACATACCTTTCTAATCATATACTCTTTCATTTTCATTTTTATTGCCTTACGTAATTCTAGCTCATACTTTATCATCTTTCTTTATATTACACAAGATACAAATGATATTTGTCATTCTCATGTATTACATATACATATATGTTTTCATATTTCATTTATCGATCTCTTGTCAACCCCAAGTTGACAACTTATTCAATTTTCCATATCAAAGCATCATTTTAGTTCGCTTAACTTTTTGCGTATAAGCGTTACATAGGTTATTCTTATAATATACTCATTTACTTTACTTTATTCATCAAATACATCTCTTTCATTTACTTACATAATTCTAGTCATTCTTTATCATTCATTTAACGCATTTAGCATCATTTAGGATTTCTAACGCAACTCTTCTTAAACATCATTCATTCATCACCTTTATCCGTATTTGTCATTAGGAATAAGTTATCGCGTTTTCCATGTGACATTTCTCATCACGTTTTAGACATACCTTTACATAACATGCTTACTAGCATCTATTCTCATTTACTTGCCCATATTCCCATATTTTCATCATGATTCATTTAAAATGAAACGCTATGCATTTTACTTAGCTTAAATACTTCATAAACTTATAACGTCATGCATATCATACATCACTTAGAAATATAATTAACATAGCATAGACCTCACATTATATAAGCATACTTTCCCACATTTAACACTTACTTTTAATACATAATAGTTTTTACGCAAACAACCTTTACATAATTCAAACATCTTTACATTTACTTAGCTCATACTTTGTTGTTCCCACTTAGTTAGTGAACAATAACTACAAAGTTATCATTAACTAACTCATGGCAAGCAAGTAAAGAAAATAATTTGTTCTTTGAAAAGATTTGTGTACATAAATATAGTTAGTAAGTAAAAGACACAAAAATAACTTTTTAACATTTATGTAACCTTTGCCCTTTTTGTTTTCTGAGTATTTCATTTATAGTCCTTTGACTATTTGACTTTTGTTAGTTTATTCAGATTTTGTACCGTGTTGACGGTGGTGATTTTATGAGATATGTGATGAATTGTGGTTTATTGTGATTAATAATCCCTTTTGGAAGGTATTATTGTGTTATGTGTATTCCGGGTGGTTTGACCCGTGAATTTTGAGAAATGCAGAAAAACGAGTCCGACACGTTCGTTAATGTCCAAATGGGTTTTGAAGGGTGTAAAGTGAAAATATGTCGTGTAAATACTCTAGGTTAATGAAAAAGTATCTTTAAAGTGAATAAAAATGCTAATTAACTTTGGGGTAAATTTTACAGTTGAGTTTTACGAGTATTTAAGTGATCTCGACATGAAAAGAAAGGCCCGAGACCCTATGGGATACCATGGCCAGTCAAAAGAAGACTAGGGAGACAATATGGCTTAATTTTAGCTAACTTTATCCAAATTGTACATAAGATGCTTTTCTTATCCTTATTTTTACACATAGTTTATTTTCCAAATCAAAAAAATATCCTCTCCCTTCTCTCTTGTGTTCGTCCGCACCTACAACATACACACTCTTATAATTTTTTAAGTTTGATCAAGAAAACATGAAGACATAAATATTTGAGGTTGATTCTAGTGTTTGGTTATTCATTTAAACAACGTTTGGGTTGTCCGGTTCGTGTCAAAATCTACAAATTTGAAGATTTTCTTGTAAGTTTTAAAATTTAAATTTCGTTTGTCCTTTTGGGTTTATTTTGATGCATAGATGTTAGTTGTACAAGTTGATCGTTGTGAAAATTGATTTTTGAAAATTGATTTTTGATGCATGGAATGACTTTAGTATGTCAAATCCTCATGTTTCCCAAACCCAGGAAGTTTCTGTTAGTATGTCATGGAATGACTTTAAGTTTATGATGATACAAGAGTTTTGTCCTAGTCATGAGATGCAAAAGTTGGAATCTGGGTTGTGGAATCACGGCATGGTCGGGGCTAGCCATGCTGCGTATACTGATAGGTTTCATGAGTTGGTGAGGTTAGTTCCTCACTTGGTAACTCCTAAGAGTAGGATGATTGAAAGGTATGTGTATGGCCTTGCTCTATAAATCTGTAGGATGGTGGCAGTAACGGAGCTAAAGACTATGCAAAAGGCAGTGCAGATTTCTGGTGCACTGACCAATGAGGCTGTGAGAAATGGATCAATTAAGAAAGTTGAGAAAAGTGGAAATGTGGGGGAAACTAGCAAGTATAAGAATGGTAGGATGCTAATAAGAGGACTAGGACTGGGAATGTTTTTGCTACTACTGTAAACCCTGTAGGAAGAGAGAATATGGGTACTTGGTCCAAGTGTACTACCTGCAACTCCTACCATGCACCTGGAGGGCCTTGTCACACATGCTTCAACTGTAACCGCCCAGGTCATTTGGCAAAGGATTGTAGAGGTGTGCCGAGGAATGTGAATCATGTCAATGCTAGAAACCCAACTGTTAGAGCATATTATGAGTGTAGAAGTACCGACCATGTTAGGTCAGCTTGCCCTAGATTGAATAGAGCACAAGAACTGGAAGGAAATCATCCAAATCAAATTGCTGCTAATAACGAGGGTCAGGGTCTTGGAAACCAAGGGAACCAGGCTAGGGGTAGGGCATTCATGTTGGTAGCAGAGGAAGCTCGCTAGGATACGGACATTGTAACAGGTACGTTTACTTTGAACGATCATTTTGCCACTATCTTATTTGACTTTGGTGCCGACTATTATTTTGTTTCTACTACTTTTATACCTCTGTTAGGCTTAGAGCCCAGCGAATTAGGTTTCAGATATGAGATTTAGATAGCTAGCGGGCAGCTAGTAGAGATTGATAAGGTTATTAAGGGTTGTAAACTGGAAATCGAGGTTCATGTCTTTGACATCGACTTGATACCTTTTGTACATGAGAGTTTTGATGTGATTATAGGTATGGACTAGTTGTCTAATTATAAGAAATAATTTGTCATGAGAAGGTAGTGAGGATACCACTACCGGATGGCAAGGTGCTTAGAGTAGTAGGAGAGAGACCGAAAGAGAAAGAGAGATTGTTGATGAGTGCTAAGGCTAGTGATAAGAAACAAGAAGAGATTGTTGTGGTTAGAGATTTTCCTGAGGTATTCCCGGATGATCTATCTGGATTATCGCATATTTGGGAAATTGAGTTTTGGATTGAGTTAATCCCTGGAGAAACGTTGGTAGAAAAGTCTCCCTATCGTTTGGCACCTTTTGAAATGGAGGAGTTGTCTGGATAACTCAAAGAACTCTAAGACAAAGGTTTCATTCGACCAAGTTCGTCGCCTTGGGGAGCGCCGGTATTGTTTGTTAAGAAAAGGATGGTTCTTTTAGGATGTGCATTGATTATAGAGAATTAAACAAGTTGACTGTTAAGAATCGTTATCCACTTCC
>BQNB010077938.1:7198-12198 GCA_026074375.1 Tanacetum coccineum
TGGTTGTTTCATTTCATGATTATAATTTTACTTGAACTTTCTCTCTCTAGAAAGACACTTTCTCTCTCTAAGACTAATTAGCCAACACATCATCCATTACTTGTGTTATGATCTCTTGTATACTATAATTAATATGAACCTAAGATAAGCTAGTGGACCTTAAAGGAGCAAGCCCAAACCACTAGAACCCCTATCGGGTTTCTATCGAGCCCAACAAGGCCCAACGAGGGCTTATTTATAAGCCACAGCTTATTAATAAGCCACTCGAGCTTAATCATGGTCATGAAGTACTTATTTTGCTTCACATAGGGCTCCCGTCTTATCTAGAGACTCATTCGAACCCTTAATGGGCCTTCTAGCCCATTAACGGGCCCAGCGGAAAGGAATAAGCTCGCAATAAGCTGGGACAGCTTATTGGTGATCTTATGAGTACTCAAGGGGCTTATTGAACCTTAATGTGCTCAATGGACCCGAATGGACCCAACGAAACACTCTAAAACCCTTAACGGGCCCAAGACCGGCCCAACAGAAATACTTATTAGCTTATTAGCTTATTTTGAATAAGCCGAAATACAAACAGTTTGTTTGAGCTTAATATAAATGGAAAAGGAACTAGCAAAGCCCGTAAACCCTTAAGGGTGTTTGTCGAGTGAGCTATTGGGCTTTCGGGCCCAATAAGCTCAAAATAAGCTACAATAAGCTCCTCGAGCTTATTTACAGCTTAACAGACCCTACTGAGCTTATTGGAGACATTTAGACTTATTAAAACTATAACGGGCCTCTAAAAAGCTAAACGGACCTTAACGGGCCCAATAAGGCCCGTTAAGCCAAAAATAAGCTCGATGAGCTTATTTAAAAACCGAAACAGCTTTTATAACTTAAATGAGCTTAACAAAGAGAAATGACACTTGTTGAAGTTTATTTGGAGCTAATATGAAACTTTCGCAAGTCAAAGGGCTAATAATGTAATTTCCGAAACATAAGGGGTTAACTTTGTCATTTTCGAATTTCAATAACCCCAGGGACTGTTCTTGCAACATTCTGAAACTTAGGGAGCTAAGTGTAAATATAAGGACCTAAACCACCTTTTTGTAAACTTAAGGGACTAAATATGTCATTTCCGAAACTAAAGGGTTTAAAATATAAAAGGGTATATTTATAAACCTAGGGACTAAAGTGGAACAACTAGGAACTTAAGGGTATGGTAGTGAGCAAAAGTGAAATGAATAAAACACTTAACGAGTCGGGCGAACATTAAGATGTTCGGACATTAAACGGGTTTAACAACAAGTTAATAAATAAGTATATTTATTAATGATGATTTCACGTTTCTCGAGAACCATCGGAATTATAAATACAATAATCTTGTGCGTCACCACACAAGTGATAACGGTATATATAAACTTAAAATGGAATTTAGTTTATACAATGAGTCGTTAGCTTAAATGTGTAAACTAAGACTTGACCGTACTTACTTAGGTACTTGACGGTGTGATTCACTGCTTACTTGGATATTTATTATCATTCAGAGAACTACCTGCTAAGGTGAGTTCATAGCCCCATGTTTTACAATTATTTAAATGATTTACATCCTTGGGGTGAGAACATGCTTTGTTTTACAAATTGGACGCAAGTGTACATTTTATACCATGATTACGTGTTTGCCTAAGTTACCATAACCCATTATGTCCATGATCATGAACTGTTAATTGCATAGATGTGATTGGGAATTACATTGTGTGGGCGCGAATGTTATGGATAGATCTATTAGGGATTGACAATCCCCGTTCGGGTGACTAGCTATCACTGGGAACGAACGCATACCATGTCGAATCTGGGATGTTGCGGGGTTAGCACATCATTCACGGACACCTGTTGGCAAATTTATATTTGCATCCATATATGTCGAGCTTTAGTGTCATGAGCTTAGGAAAACGTAATTACTTTTTATGATGTTTGCATTTGTTGCTTCTTAAAAATCATTACACTTGTAAATTTGCGGTCCACAATCGATTTACCCCCATAACCTATGAAGTCACCAACATTTGTTGACGTTTTAAGCATGTTTTTCGAGGTCAATAAGGCACGAGGTGCATATACATTGGGAGTCAATAATTGAAGAGTCAAAACAACACTTAAGGAATTTGGGGTCTTATACAACTTTTGGGGACAAATGTGTATTATAAACCAAATCGTTATCTATATTGTTGAACAATTTGACGCCATGAGCTATGTAACAAAAAAAGTATTTTTGTTAATCCAATGTAAATTCTTTTTCAAAACGACACGTTTAGTAGTCGTTATCCTCAGATCTTGTGCTATTGGACCCAATAAAGTAATACCCCACATCGAACTTCAACATTCATTCCTTTCCTTTACCCCGCTGGGCAAACTCAGATTTGAGGGTGTTACCGAATTCCTTTAAGCCTAGGCAGATCAATAAACCCAATTGCCATCGAAACCAAAAATACCTACGAAAATCGCTAAATTGAAATCTTTTCTTATTGATAATTACCATGGAAGAATTTCCGAGTTTCGTCACCTTCAATGGCCTATTTAATTTTAGATCTTTGAGCCGACTCCTTAGCCTCCATATGGTTAATATCATGAAGATGACGCAACAGCTCCAAGCGCTTAAGAAGAATGGAATCAGAACTAATCCCACAATCCAAGCCTTTGTCAATGTCTTGCAAATCTTTTTTTTTAAAGAATTCTTAACTTTGGATTGCTGTAATTTTTTCTCCTTAACGCCACTTGAACTGAACTAATGATAAGCCTTTAAAAAAAACCTTTGCAATATCTTTCTTTTTTTTTTTGATTTTATTTCTTTTTTTTTTTTTTTTTGAAGAACCTGATCATACCATTAGAGAATCGGTAAGAATGATAAGGAAGCCAAGGCTTTTGCTCCACCATCTCGTCGAACCCATCCAAAATAAACCAGGAGTGATAAAACCGAAAGGGGTCGGACCAAAATCCGTAGGAACCTCATAGAGAAGGATAGGACGATGATCAGACAAATGACGATCAAGACATAATGCCGATAGGGAAGGATAAAGAAGAAGAATAATACCTTAAGTAACAAGAAATCGATCCAATTTGCTCATCTTTGAAGCAGATGAGTGAGCCCATGTGAACAAATACCCTTCAAGATAACTCCCCAAAGCCCCGAGACGGAGATAAAAGTGGTCCAAAAGACTTGCACTTAGATTCATAAACACCGAAACCTAAGTCTTCTTCATTAATAAGAGCGAACTTCAAATTCATTAAGTCCTCCCCCCAGTCCCCAACCCCCATAACTATCATCACCCTCTCCTCGATCAAATAACTATCACCGTCAATCACCATACACCTATCACCTCACCTCCCCTTTCCAACGAATCAATATCAGAATCGAGATGTACTCCCAAAGGGTCCGCTTGCAAGAAGGCGATTGAGGAGCATAAACAGCAACAAAAAGAATCTTGGCATTATTAGGTAACCAAGTCCCGTAGATCGCGATAAAATTATCAGAAACAGTAGCATAATCCTTTTTAAAAATGGATGCCTCCTAAATACATAAAAACCACCCGAGTTTCCCCAACCGAGTCACTTAGATAGACAAAATCATAGTTTGAATGACACCCAACATGATTTAACGTCCATATATGGTTAGAAACCCGATCCCATTTTTCGTCTCTGAATAGCTAAGAAATAAATCATAATGTTTTGTATTTTAATTCCTTAACAATAACCCCACTAACGCCTTCCTCCCTTCTTGCTCTTAAGCCCACGACCTTGAACGATAATGGTTATAAGAGAGAATATTCATTTTGAAAACATTCGGCATCTCTTGTGACCCAACCCGTTTATACATGTCAATGTCTTTCCATACATCCTTACAATCCTTCCATCTTATGTAGATTAAAACTTAGGACATTGATATGTTAATCATGAATCATACCAATTTTGGCCATAATAAGTGCAAAACCAACTCTAGACCTCCAGTTGTAATCGTTCTTGACATATTCTTTTCCCACTATCCAATAAAAATTTCTTAGTGTTGGATTTTGGTTTTCAACTACCATAAATTAATAAATATTCTCATGGTATATTATAATGGTTAAAGACGTTGAAGGTCGAAAACAAACATCGGATGTCACGACGACAAAATGGTCGTCCTTTAAGATTAAGAAAATGAAAATCCTCCCCTCGCGTGACCGACCCCTATTGAATCACGTGAATGATATGAGTGAAAGATTAGGGGATGATGATCTCTAAGGGGTGGAGGCATTTCTTTCTATCTGACCCCTACAAAGACGAAACCGACCTGAAACCAACAAGAAAATATAAGGCAGGTTAGGTTGAGTTCTAATAAAATAATTATTAATTTTCAGCTAAGGTCGGAGTTTTTGGTCGACCTAATCTGCTGACTATCTGACCACCGACCCCTTTATTAATAAACATGTTAAGATTCGGAGTTGAGAATAATTAAGCGGGTCGCCCCGACAACCCGTTTTAAGATTTTTTCTAAAAATAAAAATTATTTATATTTTATTATATGTGTTAAATGGGTTAAACGGGTCGACACCGCAACCCCCCGTTAACCTTGTTAACCCGTGTAGATTGTCCAAATTTTGTATATAAAACAGGTTAAATGGGTCAACCCGAAACCCGTTTAACCTATTCAACCCGTGTAACCTATTTAAAAAAAAAAAAAACACATAACAACAATCAACAAAAACTCACGAAACTAACATAAACCCGGGCCAACTCACCAACTAATATATGAGTTAGAATAATAGGGTCAGAAGGTTCCGTCGGGTTATGTGTAAATAGGTTAGGGTTGACATAGTTGACCCGATTAATATAAATACAACACACGGTTCGGGTAGAGTTTTTCTGACCCCGACCAACCTGCCAACCCAACGCCAGACCTGAATTGTCACCCACCTAACTTGCATCCCAATGTGCATCCACTCGTTAATTACAGCTTTTGTTGATAATTTCGAATTCCATAACTG
>BQNB010077938.1:17198-30690 GCA_026074375.1 Tanacetum coccineum
ACAAAATATTTGAGGGGTTATCAGATCATGACAATCAGGAAGAAGATGGGAATCAGTACAAAATCGAGACGCACAAAAATAAGGTACCAAACTCACTCTTATTTCTTTCAATTTAAACAATTTTACAGCTTATACATATATAAAAATTGAATTTTGTAGTTAGGGTTTTGTCATAATTTACAAGTAGCAACCATTGCGAATTGAGTTGCTCCTATTTGAATTTACAAAGATTACTAGGTATCTTTTATTTTCAAGTGGTAACATATCAATAATGTATTGCCAATCACATTTCACAAATAATGGACAGTGACACCAAACGTGATGGTGGTTGCAGATGGTAGCGGAGACTACAAGACTGTGGCGGCACCTCAAAAAAGAGTAAGACAAGGTACGTACCTGATAAGGATAATACAATCATCACTAAAAGCACCACCTTCAAATTGTCCAAAATCAGATATAAGTTGTAACTTTTAGCATTAGCAAATTAATAGATATTATAATGGTTAAAAACGATCTATTTGGGAGAACGCACAAATGGTATGTGGAATAAAAATATGTGTATCTGACGTAATTTGAATTTGGAGATGATGTATTCCTTAGTTTGTGTATTTGTTTTACTTTGGCATGTTCACTTTTTTTAAGTATTAACACTTGCCGTTTAAAAGTTACATAGATTAGCTAAATATGCGTACAGGTTTTCCTATATTAAAACGGAAGCTTAGAAAACCAACATGTTTTTTTTGATGAAACCCTTTTAAGGTAATAATATTTCATAACCATTTTTATCATAAAGTATAATCAAACGACAATGTTTACATTTGACTTATTATTCAATTGATGGAAGTTTTTTCCTTGCAAGATCATATATAAAGTTGTTGGTGACACAATGTACTATCCACATCTTGGACTTTCCACTTATTGTCGGAGATTGAGAAAACCTACCTGGGTAAGCATCCTTTTAATGCTTTCAGACTAAACAGCCTCTCCTATGCATACAGATAGTTATATGTGTTTTATGTATAACTGCTTAGCCCCCTTTTTGGGATTCTTTGTTAGGATCCTTTTTTATTCTTTCTTTACTGCCCATGTATGAAGGGATTCTTACTTTGTGGATAACTGGAATGCAGGATTGTTGGCGTGCCTGGCATAGGTGGGTCCTTAGCTGTAGTTGCAGCCCTACATTCACGTATACATCGCCTATTTTTGTTTTGTTCCCTCAGGAATAAACTAATGGATTTAAAACCACTGTGAGTTAATAAACACAACAGTGTATGCCAGTTTTTTTTTGTACAACCTACCCACCTATCATTGGTTATGAAAGCAAGTTTTTTGCTATGTTATCCAGGTTGAAGCTTTACAGAACTTCTGCCCACAGGCAATTAAGACCCGTATGCTAAAACTGCCAAGAGGGTGGCGGTTCTTGCTGAGGAGCAGAGGAAGACAGCGAAGAAGGAGAAGCTTGATAACAAGAGGCAGCGTATCTCTAAAGTATATACTATTTTCTTCTTATTCTTTAATATGTCAATATGTAGTTTGTCTTCTGATAGCTTGGTACTATTCATTGTTTAGTTGAAAGAAGTTTTTAAACTGATGTCATGTTCCTCAATTTCCGTTTACAGATACTCAGGATGTTGCTGGACCTTCTTTGTACTCGAGTCAACCTCGAAGCAAACGTTCCAATAATCGAAAAAGATCAGTAGACACGTCATCTTCTCACAGTATGTGGCGTGATATGAGTTTGTAGCTAAACAACAGGTAAAGTAAAAGTAACCTTTCATAAAGTTTATAATTTTTCTTAAATAAGTTTTGGTTTTTTAGGATTAAGATGGTTATATGGAACGTGTTTACCTTGAAGTTTTTAGTTTTGAGTGTTTTGGAAAACTAACTGTGTGTTTTAGCAGAACCCGGATGGGCCAAGGACGCTACACTGTTGTGGGGGAATATAAAATTGGTCGGGGAGGCGTTTTGTAAGTTAAGATATAAGAATGGTAAAGAACATGGTGGTAAGGTATTCCTTTTAATCTATTGACTCAGCTCTTTGAAGAGTAAGTATTTTTTTCATATAAGTTTTAGATATTTTGGTTGGTTATATGTATAAAGGTTGGTTGGTTTTGTCCTAGGTATCTGCCTGGCGAAACAGAGGTTATCTTCCATATGTGGTAGTTTATTTTGGGTGAATAAGCTCATAAGCCGCAAAATAAGCCGAAACAGAAGTAAGCTCATAAGCCGAGTCAAATAAGCTCATAAGCGTAAAGCAGCTACTATGCCCTGCGAATGTTAGCAGTAGGTAGGTATGCGATTTGAGTTACGTTTTTTAAAAATGTAATATGTAAGAGTATACCTGATTAACAACATAGATAACGGAATAATATGCTCGTGTTACAAATAAGCAGTTTTATAGTGTTTGGGATTTATTTGCAAGTGAAATAAGCTTTTTGGAAAAGCAAATGAGCGATAATAGTTTGCGGACTAACAGTTAGAATCTGAGCCGGTGTTTGTAAAATAAGCTCTTAGATTGAGTTGATCTAGGTTGCAAAATAATATTCAGCATGTCAAATGGGCACAATTCGATTGGCCACGTTGAGCTCAAACTAACTGCGCAATCAATTTTTTTTACTCGAGTCAATAGTATGCATTAGAATTTGAAAAAAATTGTGTAATTCTTAGTCTGTTATTCTATGATAGGTGCGCGAAAGATGAAGCGTATTTGTTCCTCTTTTCTTCCTCTTTTCTGTCCGAACACAACCTGGATTTGTGGACGTCGTGTAATCGATGAACGCTTTTCATAACAGGTTGTTCCTTTAAGTTGCTATATAATTATCATTACCGAAATTGCTGTTGTAATTGTAGTACAAATTAACTAAAGGAAAGCGAGTCGATGAACTTATGTTACTTCTCAAACTGCACTACTTACACCTTCGCAGCCTGAAATTATAACATAAAAACTCTGCTCATCTTTAGGCAGTCCCAAAAATATTTCAAAAATCAGAAACATATTGTTGCTTCTCAATGATCATATAATTAGAATTTATGTACCCGGGAGGCGCGGTGTGACCCTTCCCTTGCAGCACCATATGAAGCCAGGGATGATGTTTTGTGGCAGTCCCCACTACCCACCACACCCAATCTTCATTGAAGGACCATCAACCAGTTTTTTTGAGTAGCTGAAGCGAATATGAACAAACCAATATGATCACAGCTAAAACAAAGGAATTTGTACGTAACAAAAGACCAAAATCAGGAATGAATGTAAAAACGTTGATGCTTAAAGAATGGGGAGTTGCAGTGACGCTTTACTTAGAAGCAGCATCAGCTTGGCCTCACAGTGGAAATCCACAAAATCAGGTACATGTGTTTCACCTATTGTACGTTTGTAGAGATAGCAAGTGGGCGCATTGGTAACAGGCCAAAATGGGTTTGGTTAAACAGGCAGTATTACTATGGGTCAAAAGTGGTCGGGTTGGTTGACCCTAAATTTTATTGTGCTATATATGATTAATAAAGAAATATTGTTTTAATTATAATCTAGATCTTAAAAAAAGTTCATTAGGATTTTGTATGCATTTAAGCCTTTAATCTGCTCATTATGCCACAGTCCACGTCCAAACAGTGGGTCATGTAACGGAAAAGTTCCTGAATTAGTTTCCTGAATATAAGCCTTATTCCAATCTAGCATTTAAACTGCTCATACAGTGGGTCATGTATTGGAAAAAGTTAAAAACAAAATTAGTTTATAAATTTCAAGCAACCTTTACAGGTTAATTAATTTTTTCTATATATTCAGGAACTTTTGCTAACGAACAGTGGGTCATGTATTGGAACTAGGCTAATCATTGCGTTGATAAGTAAACGAGTCGACATTGCTACCTCTAATTCTTCCTATAATAGACTTCATTGTGACCGTCGGGCCTGACGATTAAAACATATATGTAATTTTTTTTCTTGCCTCATTTACTTTTGGTCATTTGCAAAGGGTTACACACCACAATGTGCAGCTTTAGAATGGGTCTATCAAAAACTATCACCTTGGACCAATCAAGAAAATAATAATGCAGGTCCTTTAAGGCTCACTATTTATACCCCATTGGAAAATGGAGCATGTTACATTAGTACTTTATTACGGTTTCTCATGTCTAATGACGTACGTGTTCTGAATTTGCAGGTTTTATCAGGAGAGGTGGTGGTAAAGGTGAGAACTATTCAGATTTATGAAATGAGATGTGTGATGGAAAGTTTGGCGAAACGGACCTAAACAATGTTGTAAGCGTTATGATAACGTGTTAGAAATGAACGCATCATTATGTATTTCTTCTTTTATGTAACTTATTGGTAACCATTTTTCTATACCTTTACAAAAAACACACCAAACTATCTGAACAAACATATTATTATAGCTAAATACCATTAGAGACTAAGTTAATCCCCGCCGCAACGCGCGGGCAATAAGCCAACTTGTTTTGACTAAACCTAAAATTTGGGTTGGGTTTGGGGCCAGCGGCGTAATTTACTCGTTACAAAAAGAAGAACAATGGAATACATCAACCACAAAGTCAGTAGTAACCTTAGTGACCAAAATGGGCCAAAACGAAAATGACTAAATAAGAGACGTGTTCTTATAACCTTAGTGACCAAGTGGATCTAAAACATGGGCCAAAATGAAAACGACTAAATAAGTGGTTCTTATACTTGTGAAAGGGTTCAGATCATGACCTTAATCCACACGTAACGCATGCCAACTTTGAATCCACCAAAAATATCAGATGCGGAAAGTTGAACGTAGAAAATTAGAGGTGGATTAATCGACAAAAAATATCATATACGCAAACTACATCAAACGCTTTTGAACCGTCAAAGATTTGAGTGGATTAATCCTTTTTTAAAAACCTGTAAAATCAGTAAAACATTGTTGCATGTGAATACCCATATAATGATTTGATCTTTATAACTAGCTTATCTAAACTACGATAAGTAATACAAAAGAATGAAATCTTGTTAATATATATATATATATATATATATGATAAAGATCAAAATAAAAAGACAAATATCCGTGAGAAGATAAAACGAAACATTGTTTTTTTAGAGTTCTCAAAAAATCCAAAAAAATTCCTACAAAATCAGGTATGGTTGGTCTGCATAAAACATTGTAAAAGAAAGTTTTTCTAATATCTGATTTTCATACGTTTTTTTTAATCAAAATAAAATAATAATATGATAACACAATAAATTTTTATGCACAAAATTTCAACTGTATAGTTTTAGATACTCAATAACATTTTGATACAAAAAGTCAAAATAAGTGGTTACGAAAAAATAAAACTTTTATTATGCTCAAAAAAAACGATATAAACCGCACAACACGATTCTTTTTCAAATTTTATTTGGCAAACGTATCCACTTTTAAAAAAACTTAACATTCACAAATTTTCATGGCGCGCGCAGCGCGCGAGGGGGGGGCGGGGGGGCAGGGGGCGACTTGGTGGGAATAATATTCGAAATATTTTTTTACGAACTTTTTTAAATTTGTTTTTCTTTTTTATCCCTTCTCGGGGACGGATATTTGTCCTTTTTATTAATTTTGGATCTTCTAATCATATATATATATATATATATACTATATCTCAACAAGAATTCCAATCTTTTCTACTTATACTAGTTTAGGATAGAAAGTTACTAAAATCAAATCATTATGGGTTATACTCCCCTTATGCAACACAATTCACTGCGCGCGATTTACACAGTTATTAAGAAAGATTAATGCCACTCCAAAATCTGGTTGACGGTCAAAAAGAGTTTGAATGAGTATTAGCGTATTGATATTTTTGTCGATACAATCCACCGCTAATGTCCTACTATCAACTCCGCATCTATATGTTTTGGTGGATTCAAAGTTGGCATGCGTTACGTGTGGATTAAGGCAGATCTTAACCCCTTTCACAAGGTAATGGTGATTCCGGACTGGGGTGGTGTATTCTTTATCATTGTGCGCGCGAATGTTTTTGATCCCTTGTTCACTGCGTGGGGTGGGGTGGGAGGAAACACACTTTAGTTCATTTTCGTTTTGGCCCATTTTGGTCACTAAGGTTACTACTGACTTTGTGGTTGATGTATTCCATTGTTCTTCTTTTTGTAACGAGTAAATTACGCTGCTGGCCCCAAACCCAACCCAAATTTTAGGTTTAGTCAAAACAAGTTGGCTTATTGCCCGCATGCGTGCGGCGGGGATAACTTAGTCTCTAATGGTATGAGGCGAGCGTACACACACACAAAGAGTGTTCAGAATAGTTTGGTGGGATTTTGGTAAAGGTATAGAAAAATTGTTTCCAATAATTTAGAGTGGGGGAGGGAGAGGGGGGAAGGGGGAGGGAGGGGGGGGGTATTACATAATGATGCGTTCTTTCAACACGTTATCATAACCACTGACTACTGTTTAGGTCCGTTTCGCATCTTCCAAGCTCATCATCTATCTATCACTATTAACAGGTATGAGTTAACTGGAATAGTTGCTTCGAGGACCGGTTCATCCAACTCTCATATATCAAAAAATTAAATTAAAACACGGTCCCTTATTGTCATGTTATACCGTAATTATGGTACGAATGTTATAATGGCTCAATTTCCGAAAGTGTGTATAAAATGAGTCCTATAAAAGACCTGCATTATAAATTTCATGGCCAAGAGAAAAAAAAGTTTTTGATAGTCCCTAAAAGAGCAGCACATTTGTGGTGTAACCTTTGCAAATGACCAAAAGCAATGAGGCAAAAATTACATATATGTTTTAATGTCAGCCGAGGTCACAATGAGCTATTATAGGAAGAATTAGAGGTAGCAATGTCGACTCGTTTACTTATCAACGCAATGATTAGCCTAGTTCCAATACATGACCCACTGTTCGTTAGCAAAAGTTCCTGAATATATAGAAAAAATTAATTAACCTGTAAAGGTTGCTTGAAATTTATAAACTAATTTTGTTTTTAACTTTTTCCAATACATGACCCACTGTATGAGGGTGGGCCCCCCATTTTTTTTTAAATGCTAGATTGGAATAAGGCTTATATTCAGGAAACTAATTCAGGAAACTTATCGTACAAGACCCACTGTTTGGACGTGACTGTGCATTAATTGAGCAGATTAAAGGCTTAAATGCATACAAAATCCTAATGAACTTTTTTTAAGATCTAGATTATAATTAAAACAATATTTCTTTATTAATCATATATAGCACAATAAAATTTAGGGTCAACCAACCCGACCACTTTTGACCCATAGTAATACTGCCTGTTTAACCAAACCCATTTTGGCCTGTTACCAATGCGCCCACTTGCTATCTCTACAAACGTACAATAGGTGAAACACATGTACCTGATTTTGTGGATTTCCACTGTGAGGCCAAGCTGATGCTGCTTCTAAGTAAAGCGTCGCTACAACTCCCCATTCTTTAGCATCAGTTTTTACATCATTCCTGATTTTGCGTCTTTTTGTTACGTACTATTTACCTTTTGTTTTCAGCTGTGATCATATTGGTTTGTTCATATTCGTTCAGCTACTCAAAAAACTGTTGATGGACCTTCAATGAAGGATTGGCGTGTGGTGGTCGTGGGACTGCACAAAACATCATCCCTGCCTCCATTGGTGCTGCCAAGGTACATAAAATTCCTATATATATATCATTGAGACATGCAACAAACTTTTCTGATTTTTGAAATATTTTTGGGACTGCCTAAAGATGAGCAGAGTTTTTATGTTATAATTTCAGGCTGCGAAGGTGTAAGTAGTGCAGTTTGAGAAGTAACATAAGTTCATCGACTCGCTTTCCTTTAGTTAATTTGTACTACAATTACAACAGCAAATTACGGTAATGATAATATATAGCAACTAAAAGGACAACCTGGTTATGAAAAGCGTTCATCGATTCACACGACGTCCAAAATCCAGGTTGTGTCGGCAGAAAAATCCCGCTGCATCTTTCGCGCACCTATCATAGAATAACAGACTAAGAATTACACAATTTTTTTCAAATTCTAATTGCAGAGGAGATGCTAATTGACTCGAGTAAAAATAAACATTGAGTGCGCATAGTCTTTTCGAGCTCAACGTGGCCAATCGAATTGTGCCCATTTGACATGCTGAATATTATTTTGCAACCTAGATCAACTCAATCTCTGAGCTTATTTTACAAACACCGGCTCAGATTCTAACTGTTAGTCCGCAAACTATTATCGCTCATTTGCTTTTCCAAAAAGCTTATTTCACTTGCAAATAAATCCCAAAGTAACACTATAAAACTGCTTATTTGTAACACCGAGCATAATATTCCCGTATACTCTATGCTTGTTCATCAGGTATACTCTTACATTACATTTTAAAAAACGTAACTCAAAATCGCATACCTACCTACTGCTAACATTCGCAGGGCATAGTAGCTGCTTTACGCTTATGAGCTTATTTGACTCGGCTTATGAGCTTACTTCTGTTTCGGCTTATTTTGCGGCTTATGAGCTTATTCACCCAAAATAAACTACCACATATGGAAGATAACCTCTGTTTCGCCAGGCAGATACCTAGGACAAAACCAACCAACCTTTATACATATAACCAACGCAAAAATACTAAAACTAAATATGAAAACAAAATACTATACTCTTCAAAAGAAGAAAAAAGACTAAAATAGAAAAGGAAGGAAATTAAACTAGAAAAGAGCTGAGTCAATAGATTAAAAGGAATACCTTACCACCATGTTCTTTACCATTCTTATATCTTAACTTACAAAACGCCTCCCCGACCAATTTTATATTCCCCCACAACAGTGTAGACGTCTTCGCGCCATCCGGGTTCTGCTAAAACACACAGTTAGTTTTCCAAAACACTCAAAACTAAAAACTTCAAGGTAAACACGTTCCATATAACCATCTTAATCCTAAAAAACCAAAACTTATTTAAGAAAAATTATCAACTTTATGAAAGGTTACTTTTACTTTACCTGTTGTTTAGCTACCAACTCATATCACGCCACATACTGTGAGAAGATGACGTGTCTACTGAAGTTTTGCATGATATTGATTGTTCCATTGGTGTCTCGCATTCCGTGGTTAACAAAAAGAATCGTAAGTATTTAGAAGGAACAAAAGGATGAAATAAGAAAAGTGTGTTCTTTAATCTTCCGTATTGGGCTAAACTAAAAGTGAGACACAACATCGATATCATGCATGTCATTAAGAATGTGACAGAAAGTCTAACGGGAACATTATTCAACATAAAGGGTAAGACTAAAGACACATGGAAACCCAAGTACTAATCATGATCCTCACCCTATCAATATGGAACGTGGCTATTTGCAGTTTCAAGATAAATAATCGGTTATACATGAAGATAATGTGACAATGGAGAACCTGTATCGGGAAGATCACCAAGAGCATGAAGTTAATTCTCCACAAACTAATACAGTCACTAGTACTCATCACCAAGAAAACATTGCCCTTCAAATTCAAATGGTGTGTTTCTTAATCTAAAACTATGTGTTTCATTGAATAATAAATTGATTCTTATTTTAACTAAATCTATGTAGGCACAACTATTACTAAGAAGGAATCGAGAGCTTTGAGTGCAAATAAAAAGAGCAGATTCAATCAAAGAAAATTGGTTTTTAAGATTGACGATTGTACGTGACGTATAGTTGGGGACGATAGCCAAACCTTTATCACCAAGGGTGGATGTGTGGAGCGAGAATGTGTTGTGTTTGATGGAAGTACTTGGAAGAAACAAACCTGATTTGTTGAAAGAAGATATCATCAGTAAGACCACAGTAATTTTTTTTCTATTAATGGATTTTGAACTATTTTTCATCAATTAATGGATTTTGAGCTTTGTTTTTTTTGTAGGAACACTCAGATTTTAAATCAACATGCCCACTGATGGCACGTGCTATGAAAACACAGCTAGCTAGCCACCATAAAACTAGGCAATATAGATTGCACAAGCATTACCTAAGGTACCTTACTAAAGAGGAGGTAACCACACATCCACCAAACGATGTAAAGGTTGCTGAGTGGGTCCTCCAGTGTTATAGGTTTGCGAGCGAAGAGTTTTCGGTTCTAACTCTTCTTATAGATCTATTGATAATTACAAATTACTATTTAGAAGGCAATCCCAAAGTGGGTTGTTTAGCTGCAACAAACCTGATTTATATCTACTGTATCTGCTGTTATTTCAGATTCCTCCTTTGAAATTTAGACTTGTATATGTAGTAATATGTTAATGTTGACATATTAAATTGAATAACCCATTCTTTTACTTTTAATCTCATAGAGAATAAGCACTACAAATAAGCAGAACAGAGCTTGTAATGAGGTCCCACCTACTGTTGGCACGAAGTCAGTTGCAAGGAGAATTCACATGGTAAGCGTGATGAGAATTTGATCTTTTACATTTACGCAATTGTAGAAATACTAGTGCAATTTAAAAAAGGTATTATTTGCTTTGGTCATAATTGTTGACTATCATTTGAAACAGAAAAGGAAACGAGGAAAAGAAGTAACGGCGATTGAAGGGTACAAGATAGCCCACTATTCAAAGAAAAAGAAAGCAATGATCAATGATAAGGCCAATGAGATTTGGGTATTTTCTCTACTGTTGCATCTTTGGCACTAATTTCTTTATATTAATCTTAATGCCTAGGTGGTTATAATGATCTGATCTTTTATTATGCCGCTTGATTTACAAAATGAGAAAGCTAGTTCTTCATGTACACCGACTGAGATTTTCATGGAAAAACTGGGTCATATTCCGGGACATATAAGGGGACGATCAGCTTCTACTAAGCATGTTTTTGAGACTGAAAGTTTAAGAATGGATCTTAATTCAGAAAAGGAAAAGTCAAAGTAGTTGGAGAAAGATCATATGGAATTGAAGGAAAATCATCTCAAACTACAAAAGGAGCATGTCAGCTTTACAAAAAAAGTGAATTATTTATTGAAGCACTTCACTGCATGGCAATCTCCAGAAAATGTAAGTTCATATCTTATATCTGAAGTAGTTTGATTAACAGAGAACTATTTACATGACTATTTTAAGGGGCTATATACATAAAATTCATAATTAATAAAGAAAAATAAGTATTTTTAAGGGGTATATATCTACTTTGCTCACGGTTAAAATCAAGTTAGTTTGGTATCTCGTTTTCATTTACCTGCTGTAGATACTTGAAAGTTACCACAAGTTGATATTGCATTACAGAACCAAACAATAACAATCAACATATGAGTGCATAAATGAACAGTAGGCTTCTTCTCTTCAATAGGCTCCTTTACGACACAAGATAATTTGAAATGTACATATTATTTGGTTTGTCTTAGAGTTTTTATCGTTTTGATGTTATGGGAGATATGAACTCGAGGTCATCCTAAGATTGATGCTTTTAGAAAGGCAACCCCCAATGAGCATGTCTATTAATTTTAACATAGTATACATAGGCGGTATGACTTTCATTCCCGTCGTAGTTGTTTGGTTGGTACGTCTGGTAATCAAAAATTTGGTATCAAACCTTCTTGATTGAATTATGTTAACATTTCAGAACAAATTCATTATTTTTGCAGCTAACATTTCAGCAGGTAGCAAATACCACCGAATAGGCCATCATTTAATATAAAGGGGGTGTTTTGGCATATAATCTGTTTAAGGTTTTGAAGAGAAGATTCAGATTTCCGGGATAATATTAATTTTGTGCTTTGAAATTATTATTTTTATGCAGGAGGATTATGATAGTGAAGATTATGATGAAGCTCAAGATGATGGCATGTAGAAGTTTGGATGAAGCTCAAGATTATGATGAAGCTCAGGATTATTTGTATTTTTAGTTAAAGTTTAAATGATAAATCGAATAATTGTTGGACATATGGATCAAGTGATTTCGTATTGTTGAAACTAAAACTTATTAAATCGGAATAATTGTTGACGTATGGGATCAAGTGATTTTATTGTTGGACGACGATTATGCTCATCTTTTATAGCTTTTTGTCATTTCTGATCTACAGAATTCTGCAGCCAATATAGAATTGAAAATTGCAAATTGCAAATTGCAGCCAATATAAAATTCTGGAAAGTGACGACGTATGTCGTCACTATTGGACGTTAAGGTTCGTTAGTTTCTCGTTAGGTTCACCCAATAAGTGACGCCTTTTTTTCGTCACTAATTCCAGCAGATAGTGACGATGTTAGCCACTTTTGTGATGAAATTACGTGAAGAAATTTGTTGTCACACACCCGTAAGTGACGACTTTAGTTCGTCATTAATTTAGTGTCAAATTCAATTTCGTCATTAATAAATTTGTGCGGAGCATTTTGAGAGGACAAGTGCTGACGTCAGATTTTCGTTCCATTAAACTGGTTTTGTGACGAATTTTCCTCTAATAGTGACGATTTTTCATTCGTCATTAAAGCCCTTTTTTCTTTTAGTGAATACTTAATACATTACAAGAAGCTTTTGAGATGGTTGTTGAGGGTAGATTTAATTACTAATATACACATTGAGTCACAAATCCACTGTCGTTTTGACAGTGAGCCACTTTGCTACAGTAACGGGCTTCCATTTTGGGCCAACCCGATTTTAGTTTTTTTTTAAATTTTTTTGTTTTTTTGTTTTTTTTTTTATTAAAAATTTGTACATGCACAAAGTAGGAGGAAAAAAAAATATTACAAAAGTTCTGATTTATTCAGATAAAAAAAATACCCGCGGAAACATCTTCGATACCTAATAACTTTAAAATAATCGATATGGTCACAAACGTACAACCCATTATATTAAAAAAAAACCCATATAGCAAAAAAAAACAACACTTTAAACATGAGGCCCAACACATAAGCCATATAAAAAAAATTATTACTAATATACACATTTGTCGACAAACTAGCCTAAAATTCGCATAAAATGTGGCCCAAAAAAAAGATATCGAACCGTCCCAAAAAAAGAAAATATTCGGGAAAAAATTAACCCGTCCCAACGCAAAATAAAATTTCCCGAATCGTACAAAAGAAGGAAATATCCGGGAAAAAATTAGCCAAAAAAAACCCCAAAAATAGCCTAAAATCTGGCCCAAAGTAAAAAAAATACAAAACGGACCCTCACCTTTTAACTATTTACGATTTTCTTACACAAAAATTCCCGTAAAAAAATTTTAACCCGTCCCAACGCAAAAAAAATTTCCCCGAATCATACAAAAAAAGAAAATATTAAAAATTAGCCCCGCCATAACGCATTGCCAAAAAAAACCCCCGAAACGTAAAAAAAATTATTCGAGAAAAAATTAGCCCCGACGCAACGCGCGGGTTTTTTTGCTTGTTATTATTATTATTAACACTTATATTAGAATATCATGAAATTTACAAAAAATTAGTGGGAAGCCGAGATACTATCTGGGTCTGCAGTCCTCTAGCAATTGCAAAGCTAGTCTTACTAAAAATATGAATAGCAGCACGTGTCCCAATATCTTGAGCCACA
>BQNB010077939.1:0-30690 GCA_026074375.1 Tanacetum coccineum
AGAGGAAAATTTTCGTTATGTCTTGTTAGAGAAGACCCTACACTAAAAATAACGCACCAAAACATGAAAGCGACAAATCAATTTTCGAATTTAACTTTTATGGAACAAGTGATTTTTTTTGGGATATTTCGCATGGTTAAAACTTGGCAGTTATTGTATTTTTTATGGAACAAGGGAATGAGATGATAGTGAAAAAGGGAGAGTATATAGGTAAGTGAGGTATAGGTGAGGAAATTATGACTATTAATGATTTGGTGCACAAAATATGAAAATAGCGCACCAAAGTGGGCCCTTGCGCACCATCTAGGCCTAATCGGTAAAAGAGTTTGAATTGAGTATGAAATTGAAAACAACTTATGTATTGGGAAGGTATTTGTAATTGATTTCTTAAATAAAGTTATTTTTTTTAAATTTTACCTTAAGGTTTGAATGTTTACAAGATCTACCTTGCAGTTTTGTTTTCTAGATTTTCTACTAAGATGAGGTTTTCTCTAGAACTCATCCCTATATCTAAAATCTATATATAGGAATGATAGAGACACAATGGTCTTCCAATCAAAAATCAACAAAATGCCACCTAATTCATTTCTCATGCCACATACGCTTCCACATAGGATTTTCAAAATAAATATTAAACCGTCCCCTTCTTTCTCTCATCAAATCTCCTAAATCCATAACCCTAAAAAATATTCACAGTATCACTATCAGATTCAGGAAAAAGAAACTAAATGTACTTTTTATCATTCAAAATCAAAAACCATAAATCTAAAATCATCAACCTATCCATTTATCCCGCATAAAAATTTCCTCAACTAAAAAACCCTAATATGAAACCCCAAATAAAAATCACATCTACAACCAATTAAGGAATCAAATCAGGTCTGGGAGAGCCGCAACAAGTTTTTGAAGGAATCAACAAAGTTCAATTCCTGATCTCTTTCTTATCTACAGTTCTTTGTTTTTTATTTTGATTTTGAATGATAAAAAGTAGATTTAGTTTCTTTTTTCCTGAATATGATAGTGATACTGTGAATATTTTTGATTTTGATTTTGATGTAGGTGGCGAACCTCTTGGGTTGTACGTCATTGTTTGGTGTAGGCCCATGGATTGATGATGCCAGTCAAGGTGTTTTCAAGCAGAAACCAGTCAAGGTATCTTCCTTCGCATACGTACCTTAAACACGGGTACACATTTATTTTAAGTTTATGGGGGTGTTTGGGATTGTTTATTATATACTGCTTATCTGTTTAAAGCATAAGCTGGCACCAACCTACTTGTGTGTAATTGCTTATTCAATTATTTATTTTCTAATTTGCTTATCTACTATCACTTTTTCAAGTACTTAAGAAGTTACGAGTATTGGGTAAAACTGCTTATTTTAATATTAATAAGCGCTAAAATCTATATGTTCATTCTTTAAGCTGAGTAGACTAAGATGAGTAATCCCAAAACTATTTAAAAATACTTAAAATAAGCAGGTTGCTATCTTTGTTCTTTCCTATTTGTGAAATAAATATTCAGTTTGTTTCATACTTCCATTTTTACAGCATAAGATAGGGGTCAAAAAGCAGAGTCTATAGAGTCTATTAATGTATGTTCAAGATATTAACAAAGTTACATTTACATTTTGTTATTACGTAAAATTTTAAAAGATTTTAGCGTATTCTAAGTGATCATATTTGCCACACACTTTACTATGACAACAATGGTTATGAGGTGTTTAACCTTTCTTATCTTGTGGCCCTTAATAACAGACTCATTAAGAAGCAAACGGTGACCCTTAATAACATTTTAGCCCTCAATAACACGTGCCGGACACCAAGTGACCGCTGAAATAGGCTGTCCAAACGGCCCTTAAGGCTTGCTGAAAATAAGCTATTCAAAGAACCTTTAATAGCATATTTATGACACCAAATAACAGCTATCCAAACAGCCCTTAATCACGTGTTTCTGACGTGAAATGCCTACTGAAATCGGTTATCCAAACAACCCTTGATGAAAATAGAAAACAAGTCACCATAGGTTTCTAAAAGTGGATTCGTACCGGGTTATACAAATGTTTGTGTTGGTACCTATTACAATCAAATCTCAAAAAATTAACAGACCAATGGCTATGTGGTTATGTTTAGATTAAGGGACTAATTCATGAAAAACAATAAAGAATAAATAATATATGAACGGGATCTAAGTTCATGCCCCCTGTTAACTTTTTAATAATGGATGCTATTGTTTGTAGGTGCAACTTGAAGTAAGAAACTGAGAAGACTGTAGGTGATCCCCAGCTTCCAGTTTTGCATCGTGCTCTTATTGATACAATTGCTGAATTGCAGAGATCTAAACAGGCAATCATGTCAAATTTGACAGCCTCACAAATTTAGAAATATCTTCAAACTTTACATATCAGATAAAAGTTCCAAGGGTAATTTGCTTTCCTAATTTGACGTCCCTTACATTTATGGTCAACTGTCCTCCTTTTGAACTTGAGGTTTTATTTTTAGGAGGAATATACTATAGTGAATAACAAGTATATAATATCACTGTCCCCCCACCCCCCCCGCGCCCCCCCGCTCCCCCTACCCATCGCTTACTAGATCAGATATTTTAGATTATGATATCTTATGGAAAAATTTTAATTATTGGTAGTCCTAAATAGGCGATATGCTAGATGGTCTAAGAGAGAAGCTGGTGATGATTTAATTTTAAAGATGCCTCAATTGACTTTAAATGTAGAAATGTGTATCTCATTTTGGAAAAAATATTCATTGTATCACTATCAGATTCAGGAAAAAAGAAACTAAATCTACTTTTTATCATTCAAAATCAAAAACCATAAATCTAAAATCCTCAACCTATCCATTTATCCCGCATAAAAATTTCCTCAAATAAAAAACCCTAAAAAATATCCACAGTATCACTATTAGATTCAGGAAAAAGAATAAATCTACCTTTTTCTATCATTCAAAATCAAAAACCATAAATCTAAAATCCTCAACCTATCCATTTATCCCGCATAAAAATTTCCTCAAATAAAAAACCCTAATAAGAAACCCCAAATAAAAATCACATCTACAACCAATTAAGGAATCAAATCGGGTCTGGGAGAGCCGCAACAAGTTTTTGAAGGAATCAACAAAGTTTAATTCCTGATCTCTTTCTTATCTACAGCTCTTTGTTTTTTATTTTGATGTAGGTGGCGAACCTCTTGGGATGTACGTCATTGTTTGGTGTAGGCCCAGGGATTGATGCTGCCAGACAAGGTGCTCTTCAAGCAGAAACCAGTTGGTGGATTTAAAATTTGACAAATAAGCTAACGAATGGACTTTAACCAATTATCATCCCTATCTTCCTTCGCATACGTACCTTAAACACGGGTACACATTTATTTTAAGTTTATGGGGGTGTTTGGGATTGTTTATTATATACTGCTTATTTGTTTAAAGCATAAGCTGGCACCAACCTACTTGTGTGGACTTGCTTATTCAATTATTTATTTTCTAATTTGCTTATCTACTATCACTTTCAAGTACTTAAGAAGTTACGAGTGTTGGGTAAAACTGCTTATTTTAATATTAATAAGCGCTAAAATATTAGCAGGTTGCTATATGTTCATTCTTTAAGCTGAGTATACTAAGATGAGTAATCCCAAACCTATTTAAAAATACTTAAAATAAGCAGGTTGCTATCTTTGTTCTTTCCTATTTGTTAAATAAATATTCAGTTTGTTTCATACTTCCATTTTTGTAGTATAAGATAGGGGTCAAAAGCAAAGTCTATAGAGTCTATTAATGTATGTTCAAGATATTAACAAAATTACATTTACATTTTGTTATTACGTAAAATTTTAAAAGATTATAGCGTATTCTAAGTGATCATATTTGCCACACACTTTACTATGTCAACAATGGTTATGAGGTGTTTAACCTGTAAAACATGCTAAAAGATTGCTTATACGAATGGATTCAAGTGTTGTTGACAAGTTATTTTATATGTGCAGAATGAAATTGCTATTATGGGCTAAAGCAGCATGGCACATTGTTTTTTTATTTTCTTTATATTATTTTCTTGTTTATATGATACTTATCACGCCGAGCTTGCATAAGGCTTTGTAAAAAGGACGGCAATAGGGGAGTACATAGTACGTAACCAGGTTGTCTTAAAGGCAGGCGACACCGATGATGAATTTGGTTGGGATAACAAACATGCATCAATGTTCTCCTTTTAAAGGTACATAAAAAAAGATTTAATGATTCATTAACTAAATCCAATAGTTACAGATTTGATTGTGGTGTGGTGGTTCACCCGAAGGCAAAGCTTTTTTTTTTGAAGCGGTGTCAATTTTGTTGATAGACGTAGGTCATATATATGGAAATAAGTTTAGCTTATTGTGGTTGGATAGATATGGAAGTTTGCTTCTGAAAAGAGCTTGCATAAGATCTAGATTTTATCTTATAGCAAATTGCATAACATATATAGGGTCGTGTGAAATTATAATATTAAAGGGAGCTTGCATAATCCTGTGAATTGTGTTACACATGGATGCGATTAATGTATTCATTGTGATTGCTATTAGGTGTAAATGAATATAAGATGTATTACAAGTTTCTTACTTGGAATTGCGCTTTAAGTTTTTTCACATTTGACAGACCTCACAAATTTAGAATATCTTCATCAAACTTCACAGCTTCAGATAAAAGACTTCCCAGGGTAATTTGCCTTGCACTAATTGACGTCGTACTTTATGGTCAACTGTCCTCCATTTGAACTTGAGGGTTTATTTTTAGGAGGAATATACTATAGTGAATAACAAGTATATAATATCACATGTCCATCGCTTACATAGATAAGATATTATTAATTATGATATCTTATGGAAAAAAATTTTTTTTTGGGTAAAAGGGAATTCATACCCCGGTAAATTATATTACACCAAAAAGCGTTGAAGTACAATGGATGTAGGTGAAGTCCTAACATCTCAGCCTGTTACATGGGCAACAAACAAGCACACATTAGTGCAATAAACTAACATAAGAGTGACAACCCACTCTTATGACTACCATACTAAATTGAAATAAAATACAAGCAAACTATAAAATAAGAATGATGCTCGCATTTCCAATTTAGACCATACTGGAAACTATTGATAATAGCTCCAACTTCCAAGATTAACACCACCTAAATCAGCTTGATGAATCAATAGCACCAAGAATCTCCAAGGATAGTTTAATCAGACCAATGCATAGTAGCGTCATGCGAATTAAACCGAAGACACTACACTCGCAATCATGGGACCTAACCACAACATAAGAATGACAAACCATTCTTATGACAACTAAAGAAAGTAAAACAAATACTTCCTAACAATAATCTATACGGATATCAGAATGATAAACTCCACCACACAGCATCGAATCCGTCATAGAACTTCTAATGCACATAGCAACTTCCAAAGACATGAAACATCCTTGATCCATTCATTAAAGAGATATAATTGCGCATCATTCCAGTCAAGACTCACATTAATGCTTAATTAAATTCTATCAAAGCACACATTAATTCCAGTTAAGACTGGAATTAATTCCAGTCAAACTACCCAGAATAGATCAAGATGCACATTAATTCCAGTCAAACCAAATCCCTAAAACATAGGGATTAAGCCATAACAGCCATCACCATCATCAACCTCCATGATTGAACAACCCAAATCAGAATCATCACATTGTATAATCATCTGACATAAACTTCCAATCTCTTCATGCATCCACGGACCAAGAAAACGCAATACAAATTGTCTCCAAAATCAGACAATACCGAATAGGAGTTAAGCCCAGCGCGTCACAGATCATGAATTCCAAGAACTTCCAAATAGCCTACACGGCTAACTTCCATAGACACTTCCCAAGAAACAACCATGATCAGCCAAGATGAAACAGATTGTAAAGACTGTATCACCCAATTTCCAAGGAAGACTCACCATCTCCATGATAATACCAATAGCATATCATCATCATGCTACTAGTAACAACCAAAACAATACGGTTCGATAAAAGGCAAAGAACCTTAAATCAAATCACGATCAAGTGCAACATCTATTATTATATATCCAAGCAATCTTGAATAGTAATAACCTGATAAGAATGCAGCCCAACGCAACACAGATCTGAGAAAACCGCGATCTAGGGTTTTTGAACAAGAATACCCTAACAAACTTGAACTTCCATCCTCTAAACCCACGAACAGTAATAATCAAAGCCCTAACCAGATTAATAATAATAATAAAACCCTAAAAATTAGGGTTTACTTCCAACGGCAAGCATATACAAAACCCTAAAAATTAAGGTTTTGTTCGATGTTTAAGATCAGCAGAACAACCACGATTAACACACCAAGATAATCTTTAAAGAGCAGGTGAACTCCTCAAAACCAAACTCAGATCTATATTCAACGTTCATCAGTAATCCTAAAATACAAGCATATTTTTGCACATTTTGATCATTTAAGGGTCATTTTTGATATAGAAAGGATATGTGATTTCTCACATATTAGTATGCAACAGAAACAAGTGTTTCTGAGGGTATACAAGGTACTGAATTTAATGATGATGAATATGATTTTGAGGGTGAAGACATTGAGTCTTTTGGACATTTGTTTGGGTGGTCACCAGAACCAGCAATAGGTCAAACAGTCAAAAGGTCTAGTAGAAAATCTAATCTTCTAATTAAGTATAAGATTATGTGCTTAATAAAGATGTTAAGTATAGTATTAATAAAGTTGTTAACTATTCTATTCTAAGTATTGATAACTTTGTTTTTGCAACTAGTATAAATAAAATTCATGAGCCTGCTACATATCTAGAAGCTGTTAAAGACAGCAAGTGGATAGAGGCTATGAATCAGGAAATAGAATCTCTTAATAGAAATAACACTTGGGAAATCACTGATTTACCAACTGGTAGAAAACCTATAGGATCTAAGTGGGTCTTTAAGGTTAAATATAAAGCAAGTGGTGATGTAGGAAGATTTAAGGCAAGATTGGTGGCAAAATGTTTTAACCAGAGAGAAGGAATAGCCTATGAAGAGACATTTTCTCTTGTGGTGAAAATTGTTTTAGTTAGATGTGTTTTAAGTCTTGCTATTAAAAACAAATGGTCTTTGTTTGAACTTAATACAAACAATGCTTTTCTATATGGTGATTTAGATTTAGATGATAATGTTTATATGAGTTTACCTGAGGGATATTCTGATGTTAATAAGAAAAAAGTGTGCAAAATAGTCCTTATATGGATTGAAACAAGCCCCAAAGAAATAGAATGAGAAATTGTCATCAGTTTTGTAACCTTTGCCCTTTTGTGAGATTTGAATATTCTAATTTAGTCCTTTGACTATTTAACTTTTGTCAGTTTCATTAGAACAAGTACCGTGTTGACGGTGATGAATTAATGTGATTGGGGTGTTTTTATGTGTATATGGTTTATAATAATCCTTTTTAGGAGGTTTTATTATGTTGATTATGTTTCGGGAGGGTTGTCCCGTGTATAGCTTAAAATACCGAAAACGAGTCCCGACACGTCTGTTAATGTTCAAAATGAGTTTTGGGATGTGTAAATTGGAAGTATGTCATGTAAATACTCAAAGTTATGGGAAAAGTATTTTTAAAATGAATAAAAATACTAGGAATCTTCAAAAAATATTTTTGAGTCGAGGTTTTTGAGTTTTAAGTGAAACCGACACAAAATGAACCAACCCGAGAGCCCCTTTGGATCCTATAGCCGGTCGAACCAAGGAGGGGACAAGGAGGCAACATTTTAAGATCTTGGTACCAAGGGACATGTACATATTATTTTGTTTCCATTCAAACACACATAGTTCATGTTTTTTATATCAAAATATTTTTGGTTTCTCTTTTTTTCTCTCTCTGTTGCGTCCGAAACCCACATAGACACACACACACTCTAATTTTTTTTGTTACTTGATCAAAAACATGAAGACATAGAAGTTTTGGATTGATTCTAGTGCTCGGGTAATCATTTAAACTATGTTTGGGTAGTCGATTCGCATTCGTTCTTGCTTTTCAAAACCCTCTTTGTAAGTTTTCTAAATTTACATGTAACTCGTACTTTTGAGTGTTTAATGATGCATAGAAGCTAGTTGTACGGTGCGTTTGTTAAAAATCGAACACGAAAAATTTACAAAAAGATAATAAGGGTGCGTGTATGGTTCGAACATAAATAAAAGAGTATGAAGGTTTCGTAGTTTTATTGTCGTGGTTGTGATGGTTGAAAAACATTTATTTGCTATTTAGCTTATTTTGGTTAGTGACTTATTTGGCTTATTCATAAGCATTTTAGAGCTTATTTTGGGCTTATTAGCTCTCAACAATTTGAAGGAGTACAAGAAAAGTATTTTTGGTTATTTACCTCGTATGTCGTGTATTTGTGGAGATAGCTTATGGTGATAACCGAATATACTACGTAGCTTGTTAGCTTATTTAAGAGCTTATTTTGCATTATGCGATGCTTATGAGCTCACGGCCCAATAAGCCCAATATGACGTGGCTTATTGTGGGCTTATTTTGGTTCGGATTATTTTGTTAGCTATTGTTTTGGGCTTATTTTTACTAATGGGCCTTAGTTTTGGGCTTAAATAGTATTATATATCTACGGATACTTTAATGGGCTGCTATTGGGCCTTAAGGCCCAATAAGCGTAAACTAGTTGTTTTAAGGATTTTGGCGGACTTTTGGAAAGTGAAAACATTACTTTATGGTAATGATGTTGAAAGCCGTTTTAGGAAATACGTTTTGGTAAATATTTTTTTTAGGTAAAGGGTTACCCCGATAAATGTATTAATCACAGAAAAAGTTTAGTACAATGGAATATGGCCGGAGTGCCATATTTACCTCAATTCGTAGCTTGAACTTCCTCTAACCAAAGCGACATGCCGCATTTGATAACTAACTAGCTATACAAAAACAACCAGTACACAAATAAACCTACGTTTAACATAAAAACATAAACAACTATAAAGCCTAAAACTAGAAGGCATCTTCCATCGAGCAAGAATATCTTGAACCGCAGTCGTATTCTTGAACCGAAATGTGAGCAACTTCAAACGAACAGTTACAATTATAGCATCAAGTAACTCCTCCAGAGATCTTCTACTATTTTTAAAAACACGATTATTCTGTTCCACCCAAATAAAGTATGCAGCAGCCGCGACAAGAATTCGACCAATAACACTTCTAGCATTGCGACGATGTGCTATTGGTTGGAGATAGGAAATGATATCATGTAACCTGGGCGAAATTAACTCCATACCTGTTAAGGAGCGAATCAATATCCAAATACGAGCAGAATATGGACATTCGAAAAACAAATGCTCGTGTGAATCTGGTTGCGCATCACACAGCTTACAGCAGAGCATACTTAAGTCCACATTTGGGCCAACTTCCCATTGTCTAACTCGATCTTAGGTCTTTAAGCTTCTCCTCATAACTAACCAAATATTAAATGCATGCCTTGGAATATTGTGTGAAAACCATATAATGTGGTACCATGCAACCTCAGTACCCCTTAGACGAAGCGCTTCCCATGCACCTCTAACAGAGAACATAGAAAGAACACCTTTAGAATCTCGCCATTGTGGCAAATCAACATGCGTGTCTACAAGGTTTTGGTAAATATTGCGAGATATGGAATTTGACATTTTGTCAGAAAGTAGTAAATTATGGAAAATGTTTGAAATTTTTTTAGATAAAGGGGAATGACCCCGGTAAATTATATTACACCAAAAAATTCAGTTAAGTACAATGGAATGTGATTGAAATGTCATATTAACCTCAAGCAACACGCTTGAACAGCCAAAAATCATATGACATGCCATATGAGAACTACCTAACAATTACATAACCAATGGCACCAATAGGAAAGTACCATCTAATTAAACATAAACAACCAAACATAGCTACTTAAAACAAGTGGAAGGGAGCTCCCAAAGGTGAGCAAACATAACTCCATTTCTAGACTTCTTGAAATGACAAGACAACAACTTCAATCGAACGGAAGCCATAATATAACCAATGACCTCCTTAGCCGATCTCTTAGACTTCTTGAACAATCTTCTATTACGCTCTTGCCAATGAATATGTATACTTTGCCGCTAACAACAAGCTTTCCAAAAGTGCTCTTTGAAGACTTCCGCTTGGCAATAGGCATAGATGGGGACATAATTGAGACATGGAAGAACCTGATGAATTACACCCGCCCATAAACCTCTTCATGTGCATCCAAATCTGAGAAGAGAATGAACACTCAAAGAACAAATGGTCGTGAGAATCCTTGAAATTAAGGTTTAAAAACCTTGGAAAACGTTGTATACACAAACGGGTCATGTTGAAATTTGTAAAGTCTACACTTAGAATTTTTACTCAAAACGCGATTTTACGATAAAATAATAATATATTATTATTTTAATACGTCGACTAAAAGACAAAAAATATATTTTTTTCGAAACTTTCCTAAATTGTTTAGCATAAATAAACGTTTCATTTCTTATAATCTAAATGATTAATTAATGATAACTAAGAGTACCGAATGGATTTACCGGAGTATTTTTTTTTTTGGGTAAAGGGGAATTCAAACCCCGGTAAAAAATATATTCCCAAAAAACCGATAAGAACAATGGAATGTAGCTACAATGCTACATTAACCTCAAGCCACAGCTTGAACAGCCACTACATCATATGACACGCCATATGATTAAACACCTATTACAAAATAACCAATAGCACCTATAGGGAAAAACCACTTAAAGGTGCATAAACAATAAAAACAATAACAAAACATAATTAAATGGTCTTGAGATTACATCCACGATCATCCAAAGTGATCACTTCATCCACATCACTATCGCTTTCATTAAGCACATCAAGAACTTGTTGAGTAATTGCTGCCCAGTTGTGTATTCTTCCATTCATTGTCCTCATCGTCATTAAGAAGCTCTAATGGAATTCTCTATTGAACATTCTGAGATATGAAGCAATTTGTAGAAGTAGATTTTTTACCTACTAGTACTTGCAACATAAGAACAGATTGTTTAGTTGAATTACCTCTATCAACCCGACGATAATGCAAAGTAAGCGATGGTTTATTCAAAACCACCCCATCCACCTGTTTTTGGTGCTTTTTCTTCTTATTCCGCTTCTTTTTAACAACCTCAAAACCATCAGCAGCCGTATCTTTTTCAACCATATCATTAGCACTAATATCACTAGTGATGATTACCTTAGGCTTTTTAGGACAATTCTCACTTGTATGATCAAACACTAGGCATGCAGCACACCGTGGAGGCTTCCACTCATATTCAATCTCAACAGTAGCCAAAGAGTGCCCTTTATCCTTCCCCAATGGAATAGCTATAACAATAGATTCCATAAACGCCTTTTCAGCCGACACTTCAATAAGAGCTCTCGCATAAGAACTCCTCCCCCAAGAACTCACACACATATTACACGTATACGAATCCAACATAATAGGCTTACCAATTTGAGTAGTAATTAGACTAAGGCCAACTTCCGTGTAAGCAACAATGGGAACATGGTGTAGCTTAATCCATACCGGGGCTGTTTTGACCTCATCCTTCTTCAACTCAACATTTGGAGACCACATATTCAGAATCAAAGGCACTCTACGAATTAGCCAAGGCCCCGTTTCAAGCACCCTTTCCATTCCAGCCTTCGAATCAAATTGGAACAAAAAGAAATCGTCATGAAGTTGTATTCTTTTTATACCAAATTTAGCCCATGTGTTTTTCACATAATTTTCCACCAATTTGAAAGCCAAGCGTTTACCTATGAAATAACCATAAAGCGTATTCGTAAACCTAGCATTGACCTCTTCAACCGCAGCAAGTGGTAAAGTTACAGCGGCCCCTTCCACTACCTCATCATTCCTAAGCTCCGATAGATTAACAACCTTATGATCAGGTTGTGCACCCATAACAGAAGCAAACGAAAACTTTTTTGCCATTATCGGTTGTGAATTCACGTCCACATGACCCGTACCAGCAACCTTAACAGGAACCGATTGAGAGTAAGAGTTGTTAAGTGCACCTTGTTGTAAGTTAGTTTGTTGTCGTAGTTGTGATGGTTGAAAAACATTTATTTTTTATTTAGCTTATTTTGGTTGGTGACTTATTTGGCTTATTTTTAAGCATTTTGAGCTTATTTTAGGCTTACTAGCTCTCGCTAATTTGATGGAGTACAAGAAAAGTGTTTTTGGTTATTTACCCCGTATGTCATATATTTGTGGACTATTTTGATAGCTTATAGTGATAACCGAATATACTAAGTAGCTTATTAGCTTATTTTAAAAGCTTATCGTATATAATATGGAGCTTATGGGCTCACGGCCCCATTAAGCCCAATAAGCCATGGCTTATTGTGAGCTTATTGTGGTTCGGGATATTTTGTTAGCTATGGATGTGGACTTTTTTTATTAATGGGCTTAGTATTGGGCCTAAAACATATTTTATTTCTATGAATAGCTTAATGGACCTCTATTGGGCCTTAAGGCCCAATAAGCGAATATTAGTCGTTTTATGCGTTTTAAAAAACTTCTGGAAAATGGAACTTACTTATGTAATGATATTGAAAGTCGTTTTGAGAAAAATATGCTTGGATAAACGTTGCGAGAAATGATTTTGGTATTTTGACGAAAATAGTGAAATTGTGGAAAAATGTTTGAAATTAAGCTTTAAAACCATGGAAAACGTTGTATAAACGAACAGGTCATGTCGAAATTTCGTAAAAAGTGTACACCTAGAATTTTTACTCAAAACGCAATTTTACGATAAAATAATAAAATATTATTATTTTAATAAATCGACTAAAAGACGAAAAATATATTTTTACGAAACTTTCCTGAATTGTTTAGCATAAATAAACGTTTCATTCCTTATAATCTAAATGATTAATTAATGATAACTAAAAGTACCGAATGGAATTACCGAAGTATATTTATAAGTGTTTATTATAAGAATTTTCTTATATTACTATACTATTATATTAAATGGTATAAGTATATATTATACTAAGGTATGAGATGGAAGTATGTTATCTTTTAAACTAAGTTGTCAACCATCACACCACTGAAAACGTTAAGGATAACCGTACAATGCGCATCTGACCACTATGCATCAAACCTGAAAATTGTTTTGGTAATAAAAGTCTAAGTGGAACATTAATTAGACTAGGTCGTGTTCGGACGTCGTTGCATTTGCTTGTGTGATATTGAGTTTGCTGCTAGACACCTTTGCTTGAGGTGAGTTCTCGTAGCCTTACTTTTTTAAATCTTTTCCGTTGGGGGAAAATGATACTCAAATGTGTTTTGAACTGATTTTTGAACTGTGCGAAATGTGGTTTTGTTTTTAGGTCAATGTTATGTGCTTATGACTGCTATGTGAATATTATGTGGTTTGATTGTACTTGCGTGCATCGAGGTGCATGGCAATGTATGTGATTAGCATGGATTTGCTATGTTTGTGATGGTCTTGCCCTAAGTAAGTGCTCCAGCTGGTAGGCTTTAGGTGCGGGTGACTTCGGAGTTGCGACTCCAAGAGCATGGGTATATGCTGTTGTGATGACTAGCACGGGGATGCTATGTCATGGTGTATGATTAGCGGGGATGCTAAGTCATGGAATTGAAGTGTTTTGCAATTATCCAACTGTTTGAAATATTTTTTTTGGGTAAAAGGGATCCAACCCCGGAAAAAATATATTACACCAAAAAAGCGTTGAAGTACAATGGATATAGGTGAATTCCTATATCAGAGCCCGTTACATGGGCAACAAACATGCACATCAAGTGCAACAAACAAAGTAACCTACATAAGAATGACATACCATTCTTATGAAACTACCAAATGAAGATCAACATCTTCATACAAACATAAATTAGGATCATACCAAATTACATAAAAGAACATTTCAAATAAAGGCTTCCTAATTTAGACCATAATGGAGGCTATTGATCCCAAAACCATAAAAATAGCTCCAACTTCCAAGATTAACACCACCAACGACATTAAATGGCCATCCAACAATAATGTAATCTATCTTGATTCCTGCAACAAAACTCATGCCCTTCTATGTAGAACACCATGACCCAAAACTCGACATAGGCTGTTGCATGAACTACAAAAAAATGTGAGACAAGCCCACATTTTTTACCCACGCGTATACCCTAATGTAGCACACGTGACCTCCACATTACCTTTGAAATTCTAGCAAATAAGGTTACGTCTACCACCCACAGAATGATTTCCGGCTGCAAATTATGCATGATGAGATCCATAAACCCTAAATCATAGGTTTAGCCTAGCCGACGTAAAATCACACATCCAATCAACCAGATCGATTCAAAAATCGATCACAAACTTCCAATAACAATCAGATCCAAGACCACCAACGAAGAACATTCACGCGCAACCGGATCGGATAGAACAAAATTAAGGGTTTAAGAAACCCTAATAACCATAATAAACTTTCAACTCTCCTTAACCAACGAACAATATTCCTCCAGAATCAGTATGACCACCTCCAAGGATCGCCCCATATCCTAATCACTTCCATGAATCGCAACGACAAACGTTGACAGAACAAACCCTAAGCGAACCAGAAAAGATATACAATAACATGAAAACCCTAGGGTTTCTTGATCACGCCCAGGACCAATAAACAACCACGAGACCAGAAAAGATAATCAATCAACGAAAACCCTAAAAAGGGTCCCTTGATCTCGCCGTCTCCACAAAACAACCCACGATCATGATCCACAAATGAACATGAAATCATGGATCCAGCACCATCAAAACAAATCAAAACCCTAAAAATATAATTAATAGAATAACGAACCCTAGAGATAGGGTTAGGGTTTCTATGTTAAATATCTGTCTAAAAAGAGATGTGTTGATTCTTAATCTCCATTATTATTTGGAAATCGTCCCTATATATAACCGAAATCGTACCCCTATTTTTTAGGGTTTAATTGATAAATCATTAGGGTTTCGGGGCTGTGGTTGTATTACATGATTCTTTTGAATTGTGTGACTAGATTAACAAAGTATAGTCGATCTCCTTTTGGGTTCGAGTATGTTTTAGGGATCGAGTGGTTTGTCGACTCACTAGAGGTTGTGATCACGTATCTTGATTTAATTTCATGTTTCTATATATCCTGGTGTGGTTCGACAAGTTGGTATATGGGCGATTTGTTGCGATCGTTGAGGAGGGTGAGATCAAGAAACCCTAATTTTTTTAGGGTTTTTACGGTGCTCAAATTATTTTTTCTGATTTCGCTGCTCGGGTACTGCTATCCTAGGGTTTGATACTCGTATTGGTTTTGAAAACTTAATGTTTTTAGGTTTTCAAGGTTTGCAAACCTAGGATCTGTGCGTGGCCTTGTTAGGTGCGCAATGGAATGGAATGAGCTCGTTGAGGGTTCTTGGTTGCCGATCTGACGGCTGGTGGTGATTGGAGCAGTTTTGATTTAGGGTTGGGGAGAGGAGGAAGTCGATACCCTAATTTTGTTAGGGTGGGGTATCATATGGATGTCACGTGAGCTGTTACTATTAAAGTTGACATGTGTGTTCATTAACGTGGGATTTACCTACGTTTTTTAGGGTTTCATACTATAACTTGTGCCGAGAGATTGGGTCATGGGGGTGTACATAGAAGGGCATAAAGCTAGTGGTATGAATTGGTCTGATTACACGAATCGTAGAGACTCTTGGTGATAATTTTTCATCATGATGACATAAGTGGTGGTAATCTTGGGAGTTGGAAGCTATTATACGGTCCCGGGACCAATAGTCTCCATTTTGGTCTAAATTAGAAGCACGAGCATCACTCTTATCTTTTAGTTTGCTTGTATTTTTCTTTCAATTTAGTTTGGTAGTCATAAGAGTGGCATGTCACTCTTATGTTTTTTTTTTTTTTGCGAAAAAACAAAAAAAACTCTCTCAAAACATGGCGATTTCAAGAAACCCTATCATCTGATCGATCTATCTTGGCTTGTTGAATTACCATTCACTGAATAACGTTCGTTTATTGTGACTTTATCATTGATTAATGTTCTCTTGTTTCCTTTATCAGATTCGACGTGATTTTTAGGGCTAGGGTTTCGATTTTTAATTGATATCTTGGTCCTGATTGATCACCATTCATTTGATTTAGTGAGATTTGATTGTGTTATTCCTTGATTTCTGTCTTGTAAACGTTCTTTATTTGGTTCGACGTAGTTTTTATGCTTTGATTTATTGATCGTTTAGGGTTTTTGTTTGTTTGTGGCGGTTCATATAATATATATTGTTTATTTGTCAATCATTGGATCATAATGGAGGCTGATTAGGGCTTATTAGTATCGATCGCTGGAAACCCTATTTTTAGGGTTTCTATTGGTTTTTTCCTAATCGTTGCTGCTTTTGGGTATCTTTTAGGTTGTTGTTTTTAAGAGATGGATTCTTACTCATCTATACCATTAAAAAGTTGTCTTAAAGCTTCGCAGATTCATAATATTGAAGGCAAAACAATTGGTAAGGATGGTAAACCTATGTGTGCAATACGAAAACCTGTTAGGGTTATTTCATCGTGTGATGAAAACCCTAATGTTGCTGGGGATTCAAGTTTGAAGGACAAGACATCCCAAAGTGTTAATGTGACTAAAGAGGCTGGAGAAACATCTTTGAATGATTATGTTCGTCAGCCTTTAAGTGGTAACTCATTTGCGTCTGTGTTGCAAGCTAAGCCAAGCAAACGAATTGTTAAAATTAAGGAGCTTAGGAATGAGGTGAGTGTCGAAGGAGCAGCTGTAGCTATTCCTTATGAAGTTGTGGAAGAGGTTAGCTCAAGGTTCACAAACACTTTGTATAGGTACTTCATTAGGATGAGTCTTGCGTTTCGATTCCGTGAGAACTATGTTAAAAATCATGACAAGTACGGATTGAAACGTGTTCAATTACATGATGATTTCTTCTTATTCCAGTTTGAAAGCAAGGAGGGTATGGATAAAGTGCTGGAGAATGGGCCATGGTTGATTCGAACAGTTCCATTGATTTGAATAGTATTGTCCTCCTACTGACTTTATAGAAGGCGGAAGTCAGAAAGCACCGTGTGGTTAAACTCCATCATGTTCCCATTGTTGCTTATTCGGAGGTTGGTTTAAGTTTGATCACTACGCAACTTGGTAAACCAATAATGCTGGACTCTTATACCTGTAATATGTGTTTGAGTTCGTGGGGCAGTAGTTGTATGCTGAGTTCTATTGAAGTTTGGCTGAAACGAGCTTTTGGAATCTTTGGCTTATTGTTATTCGGTTGGCAGGACAAAGGACTATACTTTTGCAACTATGACCATAAAGTATGAGTGGAAACCTCCTCGGTGCTCCATATGCATGATATTTAATCATACTATGGATAAATGCCCTAAATTGCCAAAGGAGGTTCCTGCTGCGAAAGTGGATGATGAAGGCTTTATGGAGGTAAAAAAGAGGAAGCACAAGAATAAAAATCGTCCAAACTAATAGATTGATGGTATTAGGTTGACTAAGCCTCCTCCTAAGCTGCACTATAGGCGTGTGGAAAAGGGAGAGCCTTCTGAGACGACGGTGCAAGTTGATACTACCCTAACACAACCTAAAGTAAGTAAACCAGAAGTCATTGTTAAAAATTCGTTTGAGCTCTTAGATGAGGAAGGTAAAGAAGATGAGATGTATTCTTATGCTATGTTGCAAACGAATGATGTGTTAAATATGAGTAATAGCGAGGTTGATGAGGAGATTTTGGTAGAAGGAAGAGGAGGTAAGTTCACTTCGAATGTTACTGTTCCAGGGGCAAGCACTCCTGCTAATGAGGTTTCCAATGATTAATATAGCCACTTGGTACATACGGGGCATAAACTTCTTCCCAAAACAAAATGAAGTTAGACATATTATTTCTGAATATTATCTTTCTATTTGTGTTATCTTGGAATCTCATGTGGCAGATTCGAATCTTCATGATGTTGATGTCGTGGTCCTTACTCAAGATGACCAAGTGATTCATACTCGTGTTTGGTTGAAGATGGAAAGGAAAGAAATTTTTTGCTCTTTTGTTTATGCTCATAATAAGTACAACCAGTGGCGTTCTCTTTGGAGGAACTTGAGTAAGCACAAAGTTTATATTCATGGCTAGCCCTTGGTGGCAATTTTAGGGGATTTTAATGCAGCATTGTATGGATGATTTCTAGGCTAGTGGTCTAAGTTGAATAGTATGCGTGAATTCATGTTTTTATTAAAGGATATTGAGTTTGGGTGATCAATGTACGGGTTTTCAATATACATGGAACCAAAAGCCGAAGGGATGAATGCGTATGCTTAAGAAAGTTGATCTTGTTATGGGATAATATTGAATTCAATGCTCATTTCGTGGGGCTCATGCAATTTCTAAGTATATATTTATGGCATTCGATATCGGTGCTCTGCATTCCAACGTTGAGTAGGGTGAAACCGAGACCTTTCAAGTTTTTTAATATATTGACGACTCATGAGAAATTCTTGGATGTGGTAAAAGGGAATTGGGAGCAGCAGGTGAGTGGTTTCCATATGTATCGTGTGGTTAAGAAGCTTAAAACATGAAGAAGCCATTTTAGAAATTATTGTATGATAAAGGCAATTTGCTAGTATGTTAGTCTTGTTCATGTTTGAATTAGGACTCAATTCAGACCTTGTTAGAGAGTACCTTTAATGTTATCTTACATGAGAGAGAAGGTCTTATGTCGGGGAGTTTAATGAAGCTGTTTCCTAGAAGAATTCTTTCTAAACAAAAAGCCCAGATTTCAATGGTAACGGTGCGGGTGATTTAATTCAGCTACTTCCACAAAGCGCGTTAAAAGCCGTACGAGTAGGAGTAGGATTGATGCGGTTACAAATTCAGAGGGTGTTGTGTTTGAAAATGATATGGTTCCCAATGCTTTTGTCGCACATTATGAATCCTTTCTTGGTCTTGCTGGAGAGACTCACGGTTTTAATGTCATTAACCTTTTTAATTCATGTTTAATGAGCAGGAGGCGAATGACATGGTGCGTAATGTTACTGCCCAAGAGGTTAAAGAGGCTTTTTTCTCTATTGGTGATGATAAGTGGCATGGAATGTTGTTGCTAATGACGTGACTAATGTTATTTGTGAGTTTTTCAGAAATGGTACATTCATAAGAGCTTAATCAACTATTATTGCTTTATCCGAAGGTTAAGAATCCCACTCGTGTTGTTGATTATTGGCCCATTTCTTTTTTAGGTAAAAGGGGATCAATACCTCGGTAAAATACATTACACCAAAAAAATGTTAAAGTACAACGGATGAGGGTGAAATCCCTCATCCGGCCCTGCTACAATAGGCAAAATAAAGCAAAAAAAAATAAAATTTGCTACTACCCTTTCCACTACACAAGAACGACATGCCATTCTTATGAAAAATAGAAAACAACTATTTCCTACCTAAACCTTTAACCTTGAAGTCAAATTGATCATAAAATTCTTAATGTAGCTAGGATAAATTTCAATTGATCTTATAATCATCATATGCTCATATCCAATGGATTGCCACCACCCCGATGAGCTAGGAAAGTAGTTCTAACTTTAGGTACGAAACTTTTAACTCCGTATCTAAAATCTTCTTTCTAATAACTTTCAAGATGAACTAGATTTCTTAGACGAAACTGTTTCACCTTGTTTTTCCCTTGATGTACAACCATTAATATCATAATTACCAACCTGTTCCAATACCGACTCCTCTTGCATCGATTTATCAACAAAGTTCCTTAATTCCTCAAGGTTAATATCACCATAATAAAGGACGAATACTCTACATTGATGTTCAGAAGAGATGGCTTCTTAGTTGTATCTAAGGACTGCCCCATGTTGCTAGCAACATTCTTACCACCTTGCGGTATAACCACCGCACGATAAACAAGCTTTGACTTAGGAATATTAACACAATACCCTTGATATAACGCTGATTACCAACCTGTTTACTTACCCTTCTTTACCCTTGGCTTGCCACAGTTGCATGTCCTTTTACATAGTTGCATATCACTTGTGTTCGAAGACCAGCCACAGTTTTATAGGACAAAACTATCATTTTCAAATGATAAAGATTTACTGTCCTCCACTTGGAGGCTGCCATTCAAACATTTTAATCCGAATATAAGCCGTAGTGTATCCATTTCCATCTAAGTGGAATATCAATATCAGCTTATTAACAAGAGGCTTTTCAGTCAACACTTCCTTAAGGGCTCTTGATATGCTATGCCCCCACAATTAAGACAAAATGAAATTAGTAGGCATCAGGCCTATTAGTATACCACTTGGTGAAATCAAATCATCGCCTACTTTTCCGATAAGCAACTATAGGCACGTTATGCATTTTCAGCCATAACAAAACATGAGTCACTTTATCCTTTTGAAGTTTAGTATTTGGCCTCCAAACGTTTAAAATTATGGGAACTAGCTGAATTCGCCAAGGACCATCCTCCATTACCTTTACCATGCAGTGAATCAGAATCAAACTGAAACATGAAAAATCATGATGCATAAGATGCAGTTTAGCCTATACTTTGCCCACACATACTTAACATAATTCTCCACCATAGGGAATGCTAAACGTTTACCAACAGGAAACCCATATAAAGTATTCACAAATCGAGCTTTGATTTCGTCAATTGCTTCCATAGGTAAACAAACAGTCGATGAAATAACATGTTCAACAGGTTCATCATTAGTATGGCTGTTTAGTCATGTAACCCTCAGTAATCAAAAATTATACGCCATGAAAGGACATGTACCATCATCATGAACCGCACACTTTGCAACATCTTGTGGTGAATGTTCAACCTTGCTTGAATAAACAATAACATCATGCCCATCACCACATGCACTTTCTTTCGTCATTTCAGAAAACCTAACACAACGACGAGCCACCATTGGTTTACCATCTCTACCCAATATTTTACCATTAATGTTTTTAACCTTGGCAGCAATATTCCCTAATAACGACCCCTTTTCCAGCAAGCCTTTATTAACTTCCTTACTTCCATTCGATATACGATTTAAGAATCCTTTATCCATCTCTCAACAAACCCACAATCACACCACAACAGCAGCTTACACAAAAGAACGACCAGCAAAAGTAAACCCTAAGAGGATTTATAGCAAGTATTCCACACCGGTTCTCTAATTGCTGTCAAACAAAACCTAACATAAAATCAGAGTGAATCAAAACCCTAAAAAACTTAGGGTTTTAGGAAATCGTCAATGGAGAAAACCCAAAATTAGGGCTTGGAGATAGCTACTATATTAAGGTTTCGTTAGTGATTCATTATCGGCCCATTTCTTGCTGTAATGTTTTGTTTAAATGCATTAGTAAGATCATTGCTAATCGCATTAAACATAGCTTGATGACTCTTATCAGCCCTAATCAATCTGTTTCATTGGGTTCGAAGCATCCGGTTAATATTATTTGACTCAAGAGCTATGCATAATTACTTAGATCGGGGTACGCCTAGGTGTGCTTTTAAAGTGGATATCCAGAAAGCTTATGACACAGTGGACTGGAATTTTCTACGCTTGGTTCTTCATGGCTTTGGTTTTCATGAGCGGATCATTACTTGGATTATGGAGTGTGTGACCTCTACGTCGTATTCTATATGTGTTAATGGCTCGCTTCATATGTATTTTCAAGTTAAGAAGGGTCTTCGTCAAGGTGATCCTTTATCTCCTTACTTATTTACTCTTGTTATGGAAGTTCTCACCCTTATGATCAAAAGGAAAGTCCAAGAATCGAATTTATTCACCTACCACAGGTTTTGTTCTAAAATGGAGCTCATTAATCTTTGTTTCGCGAATGATTTATTTCTTTTTGCTTATGGTGATGTGCAATCTGCTAGTGTGATCAAGGAGGCTTTGGATGAGTTCAAACAAGCCTCGGGTTTAATTCCTAGTCTTCCTAAGAGCACGGCTTATTTTTGTAATGTTCTTAATCATGTTAAACTTTCCATCCTTCAAGTTCTCCCATTTGAAGAAGGAAAGTTACCGGTTAAATACCTTGGTGTTCCGTTGGTTTCCTCTAGGTTGATGATTAGAGATTGTAATGAGCTCATTGATAGGGTTCAGATTCATATTTAAGATTGGAAGAACAAGTCCCTTTTGATTGTAGGTCGTCTCTAATTGATTCAATCAGTTCTTGGTTCTATGCACATTTATTGGGCCTCGGTTTTTATTCTCCCTTCGCGTGTGCTATTGAATATTGAGCAGCTCATGAGAAATTTTTTATGGTGCCATGGTAATAGGGGAAAGGGTAAGTCTAAAGTTGCTTGGGAAGTTGTTTGCCTTCCTAAATTCGAGGGTGGCCTTGGTATACGTCGGCTTGAGTGCTTTAATTATGCCCTTATGACTACGCACATTTAGAAACTTCTTACTCTAAAGGAGTCTTTGTAGGTAAAATGGATTCATGAAGTCCACGTTGAATTTGGTCTAACTTTGGGACATCCGCCTTCGTGGTATGATGTTTGGGGGTGGGAGAAAGATTCTCAAGCTTCGTCCTCTCATTAGGGAGTTCATTTGGCATAAAATTGGAAATAGTGCTGCTACATCTCTTTGGTACGACAAATGGTGTGATTTGGGGCCTCTTTCGAATCATATTTCATCTTGAGATGTCTTTAGAGCTAGTCTAAATTTGCATTCGAAGGTAAAGGAAGTTATTCTTAATGGTTCATGGTTATGGCCTCCTTATCTTCTTGCAAAATACCCATTCCTTAGTGAATGTCATGTTCCTCTTCTTGATGACACTCCTGACTCACTGGTGTGGCGTAACAGCCAAGGGAGAGTCAACGTCCAAGTTTTGAGTGAACCGTGCAACTTGTCGTGAATTTCCCGATGGAATTCCAACGTAGTCGATCCTACTAGGAGTGTGTTATCTTTTAGCATAAGTTTGACCATTACTAATAACACAATCATTTATGAACAAAGCTGAAAACTCAAGACTTTATTCGTATTTGGGATGTTTCGGATTCGTTGGGTTCTTCTTGTTCGCTATGTGAAGGTCCCCCTGATTCGCATGATCATCTTTTTTTTGAGTGCTCGTTTGCGCATGCTGTTTGGGATAGGATGAAAGTGCTTGCTGGTATGGAATCTTTCCCTCCTAATGTTTATGATGTTATTAGTGATTTGATGCCTATTGCTAGTCGAAGAACTTCTAAGAGTGTTGTTGCAAAACTGGTTGTGGCGGCTTCTACATATTACATTTGGCAAGAGCGTAATTGGCGCCTTTTTAACAAAGGTAAAAGATCCCTTGATCAGGTGTGTGATTGCATCAAGTCCTCGGTTCGTCTCAAGCTTCTTTCTTGCAGATTTAAGAAGTCTAAGAGTGGTGACAAAGTGGCTCGGCTTTGGGATCTTCCTGAAGCTGTTTTTAGATAGTCGTTATGTTTGTTTGTCTTGGTTTATGCACCATTAGGTAGTTTTTTCCTATTGGTGTTCTTGGTTATGTAATTGTTAGATAGGGATCATATGGCTTGTTCAAGCTTTAGTGCAAAGAGCTTGAGGTTAATGTGGCATACGGTCACATTCCATTGTACCTCAGTGACTTTTTTGGTGTAATATATTTTATCGGGGCTGTTTTCCCCTTTACCCAAAAAAATGTCACTCTTATGTTAGCTATTGCACTATTTGTCATGTTGTTGCCCATGTAACGGGCTGAGATGTTAGGACTTCACCTACATCCATTGTACTTCAATGCTTTTTTGGTGTAATATATTTTACCGGGGTATGAATTCCCTTTTACCCCAAAAAAATGATCAGTAAGGTTGTGATGCGAGCTAGCAAACTTTAAGAGTATCCTGTATGGGTCATGTATTGAGAGGTCTTGCATTTGGTGTTTGTTTGACATAGTACTTTGAGGTTTTGGTTCAAGACTAGTATTGTGATAACCGGTAACTTTTTCGGGATCTTAGTATTTTAAAATATTTTGATTTTATATCAGTCTTTCGATTTTGCTAGTCTTCTTGGTGAGAGAACTGAAAAGTTGACTTTTTTGGGTAAAAGGGAATTCATACCCCGGTAAAATATATTACACCAAAAAAGCGTTGAAGTACAATGGATGTAGGTGAATTCTTAACATCTCAGCCCGTTACATGGGCACAAACATGCACACAACCTGTGCAAGATTTAACATAAAAGTGACATGCCACTCTTATGACACCAAAACTGAAAAGTTGACTTCGGTTGACCTATTTTGCGTAAAATGGTTACGGTTTAACCGGGTTTTGGGATAGTCATGAGTTTCGTAAGTGAATCACTTTTGATTCTTTTTTCTGTTTTGGAGTGGTTATGAGGTTTTCAGTGCTTTCCGGGAAGTTTTCTCGCGTTTAGCGAAAATCGTCACGCAACGCGTACCGGCACGACAATAAATTTGAAAAAAATGTGGTAAATAGTTTTGGGTGAAAATATCAAACTTATTTGATAAGTGATTTCGTAAATTGAGTAACGTTTGTTTAAAACGTAAATCGTTGAGGTGTGAATTAAGAAATTGTTAGGAAACGGGTGTTTTCGTGAAATTTAATTAAAGTCCGTAATGGTTGTGAAAGAGAAATTGTTGAGCGAGTCTAATATGAAATTACATATTTTGGAGTTGAGAAACTTTTAAACTTGTGAGAATGGTTTCGGTTAAATTTTAACTAAATTCGTATTTTCGAGTCCCGACACGTCTGTTAATGTTCAAGATGAATTTTGGAAAGTTTAATATGGAAATGTGTCATGTGGATAGTCTAAATTAGTGGAAAAGTAATTTTTGAGTCAATAAAAATACAAGAAACTTTCGGGTCACATTTTAAGTCACGGATATTGATCGTTAAGTAACCCGACAAGGGTCGGAAAGCACCTAGGATTCCCCTAGGATGCTTGAACGTTTTTGGACCACCAAAGGGACACCAAGGCTTCATTTTAGGGACCTTGTCCACCCTTGGTACCATAAGATGATTTACTAGCTTTTAAAATACACATAGTAACAAAAAAACACACAAAACTCAAATTTTCTCTCCTCTATCTCCTTGGCTGATTTCGAACAGCAAACACCCACAAAACACCTCTATTTTTCAAGTTTTGATCAAGAACATGAAGGTCTAAGTCATCCGGGTTGATACCAATAGGCGTGGGTTCATAAAAACAACGTTTGGGTTGTCGATTTCGTGTTAAATCTTCATTTGAAAACCCTCTTTTGTAAATCTTTTAAAATCTTAAATTCTTGTCCTTTTTTGTTATGATGGTGTCTTAATGCTAGTTGTATAAGTGGATCGTCGTAAAAATCGAAACTTGAAAACGAAACGTATTACTTAGGGGTGTTGGTTGCGTCGAACTCAAAGAAAGAAAGGAATAAAAGTGGTCATTTAAATATTTTGGTTGTGGTGGTAAAATAACATTTTATAACAAGTACTTAATTCAGCTTATTGCGAAACTTAGCTTAAAAATAAGCTCGTTAGGGCTTATTAGTGTTTTTGGGCTTGTGAGAGGTCTCGGCCCAACAAGGGTGACGAGAGTGTGTCACGGGCTTGGCCCATTTGTTCTTGCCCGGCTTATTTCCTAGCTTATTAGAGCTTATTGGTTTATTCTAGGGCTTATAAGTCATTTTGGTAGCTTATTTGTGGTTTTGGGCCAAAAGAGTGGCTTATCTTGAGCTTATTGATGCCATCGTGCTTGGGTGGCTTTATTTACAGCTTATTATAGCTTATTTAGTTTTGCATATTTGGTTCGGCTTATTGGGCTTCGGCTTATAATCGATTTCGGTTTATATTGTTTCAGTTTATTTTCAGCTTATTTTGGTTACAAAATATTATTGGCTTATAGCTTATAATGGTTTTCAAACTTATATTTTGGACTTATATTTTGGCATCGAGTTTAAGATAATAAAACGAATTTTTAACACTTAGTAAACACGTTTTGGATCTTTATTGGGCCTTAAGGCCCCAATAAGCGAAAACTAGTGGTTTAATACGTTTAAAGTGTATTTTTAAAATGAAACACGTTCGTGTCAGTATTGAAAGTCGTTGGAGGAAAATGCGTTTTGTTAAGGTATTTTTAAGATATAGAGTTTGGCGTCTAGTCGGAAGGTGGTGAGAATTAGGAAAAGAATTTGGGATTGAGAATGGGGAAAAGTGTTTGGATTTGATAATTTGGGGAAAGTGTTAGAGTTGAGATTTGAAATCTTAGGAAATGTGTATAAACGAACGGGTCATGCCGAAATTTTGTAAAATCCTACACTTAGAAAAAATTGTGAAAACTTATTTTGTGTCGATTTGGTTAAAGGACGAAATGTGACTATTAATAAACTTTAAGTGTCGAGATTTAACGATCAAGCGTGGTTATGATAAAATGACAAGATTTTATAATTACTCTTTTAAGCCGATAAGAAGACGAAAATAATAAAATATTATTATTTTATTTCACGTAGCATATATATATATATGTATATATATATATGTATATATATATATATATGTATATATGTGTGTGTGTGTCTGTGTGTGTGTGTGTACTTTGATGCTACGGAAATATTTATTCTTTTATTTCCGGTCTTTGAGTTTTACTCGCTTCTTGTTGGACTCCCTTGAGTCGTTTGGATAGTTAATTCATTTAGTCGTTGAGTCTATTTTTAGAGTATTTCGTGTTGATGTCGCACTTCGCCCAAGTGCATCGAGTTGTATTACTAAATTACCACACAACCATGGTACCAAAACGTTTTGTAATGAGATAGAGATTTTGTAATGAGAAAGAGATTTTGTAACGAGGATAAGAGTTAGTAATGAGAAAGAGGGTTTGTAACAAGAATAAAGGTTTTGTGATGAAAATGAGTATTTAGTAAAAGGAAAATGATTTTGTGTGAGTAAGAACGAACGCTTGTACAATAAGACAACTTTGTACAAAATGTTAATTAAGTGGAATTAATGTACGGTCGTGGTCGGGTACCATTGTACGTTGTGTAGAGATTATTGGTGCTTAAAGTAGAGATTATCTGTACGGTTATTATCATCTGTTGAGGTGAGTTCTCGTAGCCCCACTTTTTAAATCTTTTCTGTTGGGGGAAAATGATACTCAAATATGTTTTGAACTGTTTTCTAAACTGTGCAAAATGTAGTTTGTTTTTAGGACAATTTATGTGCTTATGACTGCTATGTAAATATAGGTAATATGATTTTACTTGCATGTACTGTGTTTGGCATGGCAAGGGTTGTGATTTTACTTGCATGTACTGTGTTTGGCATGGCAAGGGTTGTGATTTTACTTGCATGTACTGTGTTTGGCATGGCAAGGGTTGTGATTTTACTTGCATGTACTGTGTTTGGCATGGCAAGGGTTGTGATTAGCACGGAGTGCTATGTCTTGTGAGGTCCTGCCCTAATATAGTGCTCCAGCTGGTAGGCCCTTTAGGTGCGTAAGTGACATATCGAAGTTGCGGCTCCAAGAGCATTGGTATATGCTGGTTTTAGTGACTAGCGGGGATGCTAGGTCATCACACATGATTAGCGGGGATGCTAAGTCATGGGTTTGTTGCATATATTCACTGTCATATAGCACTATTGTCCATTGTTTAAATGATTGGCACAACAACTGGGTTTAAGGTCAAACCTACGAGCTCACTAACATTATTGTTGACGTTTTTTAGTATCATTTTCAGGTGTGTTTTGACAAAGGTGAATGTGAAGTATTGGGGGACTAAAGAGGAATGCTTATGGGAGTTTATTGAAAGACAAATGTTTGACTTTTTCCAAGGTTGCGAAATTGTAAACTTTTGTATATAAACTTTTGTAAATAATGTATGGTATGATCTTGTAACTTGTTCAATGTGAATCATTATGTCGCATTCCCGTGTTTCCGCCGCTGACAGGGTGTGACAAATTAGTAATCAGAGCCAAGGTTATAGAGAATGCCAGTTTTTATAAAAAAAGAAATTATGTAAAAACGCAACTATAACCAAACTAGAGTTTTTGTAAAACCTCAAACGTGGTGAAAGCCAATTAGCCTGAGCAATTCATGTTATCTCCTAAATTATGCATAGCCTGATCAACTATGCTTAATTTACAAAGGACCATGAAATGATGGGGGTAGTTTTCTTAAGCCATGTTAGAGGAAGGGAGGGATGTGTGAATGATAAGACCACCAGAAAATGAGTTGACCTCGAACGTACGTATTGGGTAATACGTACTTTAATGTAGTGATATGGTATGAGAACACTTGCAAGTGTTGGGATCTAGAGTGGTGTTGATTGCCTAGTGCTTGCCATGCTGCCTTAACCATATTGCATGATGCCTTGGAAGCCTAGGTAGATATGTCGCGGGTAGCGACGTTAGTTGAGGATGTGTCTTGGGTAGTTATGCTGTGTATTGCATAAGGCCTTGAGAGCCTTGGTAGGTATGATTGATTAGTATCGATGCGGATTAAGGGTGTGCCCTTAGTAGATATGTTGAGGTATTGTATGATGCTTTGAAGTGTTTATTCTATATAGAACCATGAGGGTGCTTGTTTGAGATGTGCTTTGAGTAGCAATGTTGTTATATGATATGATGGCATGAGGTGCTTGCTTTGTGTTGAACCATGAGGGTGCTTGGTTGCCGTTCGTACCTTTTCGGTATATTTGATATATATATATATATGTATATATATATATATATGTATATATATATATATATATATATATATATATATATATATATATATATATATATATATATATATATCGATATATATATATATATATATATATATATATATATATATATATATATATATATATATATATATATATATATATATATATATATATATCTATGTCTCTTGGGAGTTTTGTGGATCATTGATGGTACGAGTTGTTATGTTTTAGGAGCTTTGGGAGTTTTGTAAAACTTTTGTTGACATGCTTGCCTTGCAACGCTCTATATGTTGCCATGCATACTCGTACTTTGCTATTGCTTATATACAAGCAAGCCTATACTATTGATTTTTATTTCGGACGCGTCCCAACATTGAGTTGTCGGACGACCAACATCGAATACACTATTTTGGATATAGTATTTTGGTTATACTATTTGGGGATAAGCTATATGGGTACGCAACTGCTTAGTTGTTGTCCTATGATATTACGTCATGGTTATCACATGTCATGTCTTCTCCACCCTACATATCTTGGTTAGAAAGACTGAATACACCACATTCTAAACCGACGAATTGAATTTCATCCTTAGTCGCATTAAGAACAACTCACTGATCAGCGTAGTCGCAATTCGAGGCCCTGACATACCATTAGGGCTTAGAAGACTACAAATGGAATAATAGGATTCATAAGAGAGTGATAACTTTAGGCTGAGTTCCTTACGTCAACCGTAGTAACCATGCCCGCTCTAGTGTTGGTGTTTCGGAGATGGTACCAATTTGGATGACTCGAAATCTTTTTGCCAAAATCTTTTGGCAAATGAAACGTTTCCTTACAAACTTTATGAAGTATAAAAATTTGGTGTTTTCTATGGTTGATGGTTTTTAATATAAATCGTTTCGAACACATGTTCGAACATCAATCTTCTTGAAAGTAAAAGTCCATATCATATACGAAAAATCACGTAGTCGATACATGAACTTTTACAAACTTCTTTTCGCGTGACTATGTTACAAGGATTTCAAACAATGTTGCTCCAAACTACTTTTATGGTCAAAATTTTATAATGGTTTACTCTAATAAACGTCGTTGACAAGTTTTGAAAACCATGTCTTCGAGAAGGAACACGCACTATGCCTATTCTAATAAAGTAGACTAGGTCGATACACTGGACTAGTAGTTTCGTTAGCGAAATTTTTCACCTTGATCTACTAACACCTTATGGATTTTGGTGGTTGGCATATGATGAAATCTAAGTAAAACCTAGTCGAGGATTAACTAGTTATCACCCCATAGGAAGTCAGTTTGATGATTAATTTCGTGATACGGGAGAACCGAAGGAAACTCTCGTTAGAAAAGTTAAGCAACTTAGACGAGATGAGATTTGTAGTATGAGATTGGTGGTATGAGATTTGTAGTATGAGATTAGTAGTATGAGATTAGTAGTATGAGATTTGTGGTATGAGATTGGTAGTATGAGATTTGTAGTATGAGATTGGTAGTATGAGATTTGTGGTATGAGATTGGTAGTATGAGATTTATAGTACGATGGTTGGTAGAATGAGATTGTTTGGGGTTGATATGAGAATTGGTTAGGACTTTTGTACGTCACTAAATGGTGTAGTTTTAGTGACATTAGATACGAACTGATTATTATCGATCATTAATTGACTCGGATCGAAGTTGTAGTTATCATGGTGGTAGGCGGGATTTGTATGAAAGTTTGGAAAGTAATGAATGGCAGTATTGTTTTATGGTTAGATGGATGGATACGTTTAGTAATTGCGTGCATTGTTGCCTATGCATATTCGAGTTATGATTCGTCGCTCTCGTTATAGTGGATTTCCATTTTCTATAAGTATAGTGTGCGCAGAATTTTTGTTAACGACCGTTGGTGTGGTAGTCAAATATATATACGTAAAGAGTTAATCTCGTAAGAATTCTTTCCAAAATACTTCTCAATCAAGAGAAA
>BQNB010077940.1:11734-30690 GCA_026074375.1 Tanacetum coccineum
GTTTTCATTCTAATTTCTTCACCATCACTTGTGTACAAGCTACTACACTTAATATACAATGTGTAAACCCTAATTATTCTACTCATAAGCTTTCATACACATTTTTACACTCAAAACCTTAATTCAAAAGTCAAAAACCCTAAACCGAGCTATTTTCTAAACCATGACCCGTTTCTTTGTTTTCATTCATTGTAAACCTAAACCAATAGTAAAATAAGTTGTAATAACTTAGTTTACAACATTCTCAATCATATTCCATCATCATTTTATCATTTCATTTTCATTCATACGTAAATTGAATCCGAGAAACCCTAAACGTACCTAAATGGATCATTTGACCCGTTTACTCATTTTTAACCATTTTAATCTCGAACAATCAAACAAGTTTCATTGTAAACTCATAATATAAGTTTATAATCCATCATCTATCATTTTCCTAGCAATGTACAAAAGTTAGAAGCCTTGAAAACCCTAATGAACCTATACGTGCCCTAAAATGACCTGCGACCTTATTCATTCAATTTTAAACCCATTTTAACCCAAACCACTTACCAACTCTTAATTATAATCCTTAATATAGGTCATAGGATCAGTAACTAATCATTTCTAACCAAGAACACATGAATTATATGCTTGAAAACACTAAGAAATCCTAAACGTACCCATTTGGACCCGTACACCTTTTTGGCTCATTTCCACTCATTTTAACTAGTAACCATGTGATCAAGCACCACAATGACTCACCTCCTTCATACCTAAGCAGCTTACAAGGTCCTTCTTTCCATTTTATGGTCAAAAATCAAACCACATGCCCCTTCTTTACACCATAGCAGCCGCGGCAAGCACATGGGCATTCCAACACCTTCTAGTTAGTTTCTAGCATGCATAATCATCACATAGCCTCCCCACCTCATGCTCTAGAAATTCCAAGCATTCAAGATCAGATCACAAAGCTCCCTTAGTCACCAAGACTTCATTTGCCTATAAATAGAACTCAAAACCCTTCATTCATGTTCATCCCCTACTTCTTCTTTCTATAACCCAATTGAGCAAACATTCTCTGCTCCATATGGTCCTAGGATCATCTAAGAAGATCATTCAAACCCAGGTTCTGGATGTTCTACTTCTGCTCCTATACTCTTATAATGTTCATATGATCCTAAATATACTCTTGGTAAAGTTTCATAACTCAATTCATGCTCATTTTCCATTTTGATCCAAAACCGTACACCTAAAACCCTAATTTTATGTTTTTTTAAAACTAAATGTCATAATGGTTAAATGTTGTTATAATCTATCCTAGCATGCTTAACTAATGTTAAAATAACCACTTTATTGATTATTAAAGGAATTTGAACTTAAAACCCGCGCGTTTACGTTTTGAAACCCTAATTTGACCCGTTTTGCTTCCTAGCTTAACGAATCGTTATTTTAAACTTTCGTTGCGTTAAATCTTCATATTTTAGTTTATTATAACTTATAAATGTCTATTGAAATGTTAAAATAAGCTTGCATGGCATTTTGAACTTGTTTTGCAAAAGTATTCCATGCAAGGGGTATATATCGTAACTTTCTGAAATTAATAACTAGAAGGGTTGAATATGTCATTTTATCAAAGTTATAACTATAGGGATCTATTATGTCACTTTCCAAAGTACAAGGTTTACTTGGTATATCTTTTAAACTTGAAGGACCAAACTCGTAAAAATGCAAACCCCAAGGGTACATTTTGCCACTTTTCATTCTCAAGGGTCTAAAATGTAACATTTTGAAAAAGTATAAAAACATATTTAAAACCTTACAAGTAGTAATCTGAAAGCGTGGGCCGTGAGGCTTACTGTATGGACCCCAAACGAGAGTGTCTATGCAAACGGGGTCGTTTTATTGCTTTGATTTGCTAGATTTTCTTTAGGGTCACGGTTCCAAGCTCTGAGTGAAGCCCCAAAAGGCGTAACCTCAGAGCATTTGAACCAAGGGAAGTAACCCGCATAGAAAATGCTTAACCGTATTAAGTAAACAGTAGTAAGAAGCCTGACACCGAAGGGAGTTATTGCTTTAGTCTTACTGGATTTCTTATTGTTACTCTGAATTTATTATTGTTAATCCTCCCCGAGAAATAATTATAGCACAAAAACAGTGGATTTTTAACGACCCGACATTTTTTGATGCAAATCAAATAAATGAGATAAGGGTCGACCTTTTTAACGAAACAAAAAGCATGAGAAAGAAAGTTTCCCTCAGACATTCAATTGTGCACCAGGCAGCTGCCAGCTGCCCCGCCCTATTAGGACTCCTGATGCTTGTTCAATCAGTGCCGTCTTGTGGTTCCATCCTGACTTGCAGCTCTTAAGACGCCGAATGGCATTTTATGGGAGCTACCTAGTAGATGGATCTCACTGATCACATACGACATTCTGAAAGTTGTTATTTATGAGATGCTATAGTTCTTTGCCGTGGCAACAGGATGCTTAAGGGTTCCCCCTGGTAGGGGGTCTGGGTAACTCAACTACCACTTGATCCTCTAGGTAAAGGAATTTCTTTAAGGTGCCAAAGAGTCCCCTCCTAATAAGTAGGGCTTTGCTCGTCTTGCAAGCATTCGTTTTGTTTTGCTCGCAAAATGCTTGGTTAAAAGTTAAGCCAATCCGATTTGTGTCGGCAGAGAAAGAAAGAAAGAGAAGGAAAAGAGAGAAACGATGAAAATTTTTGAACAAGTTTGTATTTATAGTGACGGGCCCTACTCTAGCGAGGATGGACCCCTGATATTTTGTATTCATCGTGCCCCCCCCCCAATTTGGTGAAAGAATTTCAATTTCCCGATGAGGTAGCCTGCTGGAACTTTGCTAGAAAAGGAAAATAGAAAAAATTAAAAATTAGGGCTTAATGCATGGATTGAGTTGATGATGAAAGGCTTGTAATTGCCTTGTCATGCCTTCGCGTTTCTATGTCAAAGAGCCCCAAGAAATGCACCTCAATGAAAGGCCCGATCAATAATTGGGGTTTCTCTCTTAATTAAACAAGGGCCATGATTAAAAAGACAGACGAGATCTAACCTAGTGGTTTCGCTTTAATTCATTAACTACAGCTCAGGTCGGAGTAAGGTGCCATCAAACGTCCAACAGGCAGTCTCACGATCGGGCATGAGTGTCCAGAAGTTGTCATTGTATACTCCCACGGGTCAGAAGGCGGCGGGGGAAGGAGAGGGAGACTGGGCGAGATCTATCAGAAGGGAATTCCCCATACAAATAGAGGCGCCTATCAAAAAGATACTCTGAAGGCTTCGGGATTGAGGTCTCATTAGCTGAAGAAGACCCTGGCCAATCCACGTGGCCTGCTTGACAAACGCCAGCGACGGAGACATCGTAAATTGGTCTGCGGGCATCGCGATAAGTCCTCTGTCCTACTACAAGTGCCGCGACAACCTTTACCAAGTCTGAACGATTGTCGACCACCAGATCCGCTGGTCTGCAATATTCACCCCGGCCCACAAGCATAAATCCTCGGCGCGGAATATAATCCCAAAGTACTCCAAAGACTCAAATATAGTAAATAAAGAAGGTGGTAAGACCCTTGCAGAGTTCCCCAATAGCATAGAGCCTTTTATGTTCTTTCGCTCCCCCTCGGGGAGCAAAAGACCACGCTTTCAGATTACTAAAATAGCTGGCTATCAACTATAATTCCCCTCCCCTCTGAGATTGTATTGCTATAGCCGGATGAAGCCCCCTCTTTCGGGGGGCTTCCCTTCCTGCTCGCCCCGGCCGGGCTCGTTCTCATGAGGGAATTGAATTGTGTGATGGATGCAATTTATCAAGTCTTGAATAAGGTCTTGCTTCTTCCTTCGTTAACATCAAAAGGGAAGGGTGTGAAATTGAATGCTAGTTTAGCTCACTCTGAAAGGATATCTGCTTTGGCTGAGGTCGAGAAAGGTATGAGGAAGAAAAAGAGATCGTGATCTAAGTCTCTTATTCTGGTCTTGCTAGTTCGATCCACTCTCTCTACTCCCTCCTATTCCACTTAAGGTTAGATAGATGAAGCGGGTCCATCACCAAGTCTTGAGATTTCTTGCTTTGAAGTGGGATTAGCAAGGTAGTTAATCGATTAGCTAGTAGGTGAAGCACTATTTGAGGTGAGGAGGGAACAAGTAGGCTAAGGGAAGAAGCACTAAGGGAACAAGGCCAGCTGCCACGCACGAGCCCATAGAAAGGATTTCAGCCCCCCTCTCTAGATAAGAAGCAGAACGCGCCATCACCTATAGTCCTTTCCTCTGCCGGGGACTCCTACGAAACGAAAACGGGCGGCATCGCCGTATGCTCTACTTTTGTTGCTCTGGTTTATATCCTGGAGTACTCCTATGGCCGATCTGTCACCCAACCTACTTTAACAACCTAAAGGCTTGGTCCCGTCTCGTTTGGAGAATGACCCCTTATGGCACGGCTTAGTCAGTTATTCTCGCAGTTCAGATATTATTCGGATCGCCACTTCTCTGAAAACATAGTTCTTGCCCCCCTCTCTCCTCCCCCCTTTGAGCTCGTCCATTCATTGGGTGATCCCTTGCTCTCACGTTCGAGTGTTTGCTCGTAGGATATTCCATTTGATTAGCATCATCGACCATGTCTCCCTCTCTTCCCCCGCCTCCTTTTCTGACCGTGGGGAGTATACAATGACAACTCTGGACCTCATGCCATCTATACTCCTCGAGTGTGTGCTATTGCTGACTGCTGCTTGTCTCGTGTCTGTGTTTGTTTTTGTTGTCAGTGAAGACGCTATATAGATTGCATTCATTGTAAGTGCGCACCTTACTCCGACACGATCGATATGTAAGAGTTAAGGCCGTTTATAATAGTGCTGAACTGACACCTAGGTGTAGATCTAACAAGCCCGTCTGTGTGGATTCACATGTGACCCTCATCTTTGTTAGATTAGAGAGGAGAAAAACCACTATTAGTGATCGTCCTTGGCCTTCAGTTGAGAGTGCATTTTTGGCTCTTTTTGACTATGTCGTAGACTATTTCATTTCACGGTAGCAAGTCAAACCACCCTTCCCAAAAACCCCCCTACCCCACATCCACCGTCTAAACGCGCACCCTAACACCCAGCGAGCTCACTGTGACACCCCAATCCTCCCAGCACCCCACTTACTCTCACCCCAATATACCCCCCAAAGCCCGCACACACGTACCAAGCTATCCGGTACCCGCCGGACGTACTCCCCGTATCCTAGTCTCACCCCCCCCCCCCGGTCCCCCGCACATTCCAACACGTCCTATCCAAAGGCTTCAAAGTCAGGTTCACGACTCGGGCAATGAGGTGTCCAGAAGTTGTTTGTCATTGTATACTCCCCACGGGTCAGGAATTTGGCGGCTGGGTGGGGGCGGGACGGCGGGGGAGGAAGTGGGAAAGTTGGAAGGAGGGCCGGGGGGCGGGAGGGGATTCGCGGGAGGGGGAACCGACTGAGGGAGACTGGGGAGCGAGATGAGATATTATCAGAAGGGAAATTCCATCATACAAATAGAGGCACGCCTATCAAAAAGATACTCTGAAGCTTGGGATTGAAGGTGCATTAGCTGAAGAAGACCCTGGCAGATCCACTGTGGCCTGGCTTGACAATCGCAGGACGGAGTAGACATCGTAAACTTGGTCTTGCGTGGCATCGCGGATAAGTCCTCTGTCCTACTCAGGGCCGCGACAACCTTTACCAAGTTCCGAACGATTGTCGATCGACCAGCAGAATCCGCTGGTCTGCTAATATTCACCCCGGGCCACAAGCATAAATCTCGCAAGCGCGGAATATAATCCCAAAGTACTACAAAAGACTAAAAATATAGTAAATAAAGAAGTGGTGTGAGGTATAGACCCTCTGCAGAGTTCCCCAATAGCAATAGAGGGCCTTTTTGTTCTTTCGCCTCCCCCTCGGGGTGCAAATGACCACGCTTTCAATTACTAAAATTAGCTGGCTATCAACTATAATTCCATCCCTCTGAGGATTGTATTTGTATAGGCCTGGATGAAGCCCCTCTTTCGGGGGGGCTTCCCTCCCTTCCTGCTCGCCCGGCCGGGCTGGGCTCGTTCTCATGATGGGAGGGAAGTGGAATTGTGTGATCGGATGACAATTTATCAAGTCCTTGAATAAGGTTTCCTTCTTCCTTCGTTAAAATCAAAAGGTAAGGGTTGTGAAATTGGAAAAAGAATGCTTGTTTTAAGTAGTTTAGCTCACTATGAAAGGATATCTGCTTTGGCTTGAGGTCGAGAAGAAAGGTCTTCATGAGGAAGAGGAAAAAGAGATCGTGATCTAAGTCCTCTTTATTTCTGTTGGTCTTGTGATAGTGCGATCCACTCTTCTCTACTCCACCTTCCTATTCCACTTAAGGTTAGATAGATGAAGCGGGTCCATCACCAAGTCTTGAGATTTCTTGCTTTGAAGTGGGATTAGCAAGGTAGTTAATCGATTAGCTAGTAGTTTGATATAGCACTTTTTGGGTTGAGGATCTCTTTGGGTATATGGGAACAAGTTAGGCTAAGGGAAGAAGAAGCACTAGGGAACTTAAGGCCGGCTGACACGCACGAGCCACATAGAAAGGGATTTCAGCCACACTTCTCTAGTATAAGAAGTCAGAACGCGACGCAATCTCCTATAGTCACTTTTCCTAGCAAACCCTAATTTGACCCGTTTTGCTTCCTAGCTTAACGAATCGTTATTTTAAACTTGCGTTGCGTTAAATCTTCATATTTTAGTTTATTATAACTTATAAATGTCTATTGAAATGTTAAAATAAGCTTGCATGGCAATTTGGACATGTTTTGTAATTATAATCCATGCAAGGGGTATATATCGTAACTTTCTGAAATTAATAACTAGAAGGGCTGAATATGTCATTTTATCAAAGTTATAACTATAGGGGTCTATTATGTCACTTTTCAAAGTACAAGGTTTACTTGGTATATCTTTTAAACTTGAAGGACCAAACTCGTAAAAATGCAAACCCCAAGGGTACATTTTGCCACTTTTCATTCTCAAGGGTCTAAAATGTAACATTTTGAAAAAGTATAAAAACATATTTAAAACCTTACAAGACATAACTTTAATTAACGCTTCTCGTGCTTAACATTTCCAGATATTGATTAAAACGCTTAAAACCGATTATATCGTATCACAATACTAGGGAGCTTCATATTAAGAGGTTTCATCTTGGTATTACGTTCTGACTGAGTTGTTGGGTTTATGATTTAAAGTGCCCTAGCTCCTCAAACGTTTACTGAATGACTTCTGAATTATGATGGCCCGAACGGTGATACAATAATTCCAAACTTTCCAATCAAACTCATAACAATATTAGACTCTTTGAACCAAAGTTCTAGAGAACAATCTTCCTAAAACTTGACATATTTACTCAGGTTGCGTGACGTGGCTGTTTACTATCATTTTGCTATATCAACCTTTCCCGTTAAGATTGTGATAAGGTCGTCAGCTTTCATTCTGAAATAATTATTGCATCTACCTATCAGGTGAAGTTCATAACCTCGCCTTTACTTATTTACATGTTTTATAAACCCGAGAGGGGGATACATGCTTGTTACAATATGATTACTTTTCAAAGACTTATACATGCTTAAACCAAGAATACAAGTGTTTTTACAAGTTATATGCTATCCTGATACACTATTACAGCTACTGTCTAAGTTACATTATGCCAAAAGATGCTTGTTACAAACTCTTTTACATACTCGTTTATCTTATAACAATGTGATTACTTTTCAAAGACTTAGTGAATTCATAGCCTCGCATTTCAATCTTTTCATAAACCCGTGAGGGGGGTACCTGCTATAAATTACGAATACATGTGTTTTACAAATTACATGCTATCCTGACATATCATTACAATTGTTGTCTAAGTTATCTATCCTACAAGTCGTTAAATTTGGCTTCAAGTCGTTAAATTGACTTTGGATATTAATGTGTTAATAGAATAAATCCTACAAGTCGTTAAATTTGACTTCAAGTCGTTAAATTGACTTTGGATGATAATGTGTTAGTGTCATAAATCCTACAAGTCGTTAAATTTGACTTCAAGTCGTTAAATTGACTTTGGGATGTTAATATGTTGATATTATGAGCTCTTCAAGTCATTAGATTGACTTTTGATGATAATGTGTTAGTGCGATGTGCTTAGACAAGGAACAAGACCAGACAAGACCAATCAGACCAAACAGACCAAACAAGACAATAACGCAGTAATACACTGTTACTACAATAATTGCATTCGTTGCAATTATACAAATAACGGGTATATAATAACGTGACTCAAGATTATAACAATACCATTTTCATAATAATTGTGCTATACAATTATTACACTATGACTTGTATTCAAACTGTTTATCAAACCTATGAATTTCACTCAACCTTTGTGTTGACTTTTTAGCATGTTTATCTCAGGTTATTGAGCCAATATACGGCACCGAGTGCATGGACTCGAAGATGGCTAAAACTTGTTATCATTCACATTGTATGTAACTAGATTTTGGGACCTGCCTTTGTAAAACTCTGATTTTAAATGAATGATAACATATCTTTTGAACAAACATCTCTTTTGGGTCAATTTTCTATGATTATGATTGTTGTTACCATGAAGTAAACCCAGATTAGCTTCCGCTACTATATTGTAAAAATAGGGGTGTTACAGATTGGTATTAGCGCCTTGGTTATAGAGAACAAGGTCAAAAACCTTAACTATAATCACATTTCTTTTTCAGCCGTCAAAGTCCTCCGTGCCACTACATTCCGGAACAAGTATGTAAAACCTAAAAATCTCAACAAGTGTAAAATTACCAAAATACCCCTAATGCAAGAAAATTTCATAAAAGCATGCATAAATTTCATTTTAATTCTAGAAATTATAAAAATACAACATATGATAATTATGAAATTTATGTAAGATTAAAATACATTATAATATATAATAAAAATAATTAATAATTATGTATATATATGTTTGCCGAAAATATTAATAATAATGTATTTATATTATACAAATTAAATAAAATAAAATAGGATAAATACAAAATAAATTGGCAAGTCTTATAATCTGATTTAAACTCATTTTGTAAGCCCTAAAACTCGGCCAAAAATGTTCTAAGGTACGATCTTTTATACTTTCATTTTAAATCAATAAAACGAAATAAAACCGAACCCTAATAAAATCAAAAGAGGCTTTAGATCATAGTTTGTTTTCAATTCTGTCCTAAAACCATTAAAAGCCAAAAATAAGTAGTTTAGCTTAAATTCTTAGATATAGCTTATTTGATTAATGAAAAATGTTTGTTAAGCTTGTTAAAAGCTGTTAGTCATCTGGTAATTAGGATTAGATCATTAGATCTTAATATAATAAGCTTAATCAAATCTGTCACAAGTTAATGGGGTGTTTGGTTTAAGCTTGTTTGACCACCAAAAGTCAAAGGAAATTGAAAAAAGTTTTTGAGATAGTTTAATTATCATGCAAAACCAGTAGAAAAGTTGTTTTTAAAAGTTAGATTACAAATTTCAAAAAGTTAGAGCTTAATTTACTTGTGTCTGCACCAGGGGAATTTTTCATAGTATTTTCACTTGTGTAAAATTTGAACCAAGCTACTTAAGGCTTGGTTTGTGCTTGATTTGAGTTTAGCCATACTCAAGTAGAGTATCTAAGTGCAAGTTACCCCTCTAGGATTCCTGCATTTGTTCCTTACCCTTTTCATTAGTTGCATAGGCAGTAGGAACCTCAGTTACTACTACTGACTACTTGGCTTCATTTAGATTAGTAATTGTAGGATTTAGCTTATCAAACTTAGTAGGATTTGAGTTTTCATATAGCTTAATATATATTGAGTCTTAGGTTTCATTTTCTAGCTTAATCTCTTAGTTAAATTTGTTGTCAAAAGTTCATAAAATTCTTAAAAAGACCAAAATCAGTAGTAACAAAAGTTAGCTTTTAAATCTTAATTTCTAGCTTATAGGATTAGGTTTCATCAATTAGATTAATAGCTTAATAGTTGATTAATAAGTTTTCAAAAGTTCATAGTCTAATATAGCTTAATGTGTCTTTTAGCTTAAATAGATTTGAAGCTTTTTAAGTTTCTTCCTGAGTATAGCCTTTTAATCTCCTATTTCAGTTAGCTTAATGTGTTTTCAGCTTAAGTAGCTTTTCCTTTCTAGCTTGTAGACATCACAAGGAATCTAGAACAGTTTTTGGATTTAGAATTGAGCTTATATTGAAGCTTGTGCAAAGCTTTTAGTCAAAATAAGCTAAAAATAGCTTAAAAGCCTTCTTACTGAAGGAAGAACTTCAAAAGCTCTTTTTGAGCTTAATTTTGAGTTTAAGCTAGTGTTGTCTTAATTAAAGTTGTTTAAAAACTTATAATCTTTAGTTTTTAGCTTTTGTTTTTTAAAATTTTCAAAAAAATAAAAAAATAGTAAAAAAAGGGGGTTTGCCAGACTTGAACCTACGACCTCACTCTTACATACCCAACGTGTTAACCATCATGCTACATTAGCTCATCCAGTAACCTTTCCCCCAATTAAATACTTGTACACATTTTCATTTCCTTTATAAATAATAAGCCGTAGCTTATTTATAGGCTTATTGAGCTTATTTGTTAAGCTGTTAGTTTTCTTTTATTTTTCCTTTGATCTTTGTTGAATCATAGACTTTTCTTGAATTTTTCACATTTTTCCATCAATTAGTTTATTTTTAATAGTTTTTCGAAAGATAAAATCTTAGAAAATACATAAAAAATAGAAAAAAGTTTCAGAAAATTACAAAAAAATAGTTTTTAGTTTTATAAAAAATAGCTTTAGGTTTACATTAAGAAAAATCATTTCCACCACTTTTAGATTTTAATTTTCATTTTTGAGCTTTTAATTTTAAGTTTAAAAATAGGATTTTAATTTTTAAAATACCCATTTTCGTTTTTCAATTTCATTTTACGAGCTTTTAATTTTAAGTTTAAAATAGGCTTTTTAAATTTAACTATTTACAATAGTTTTCTGAGTTTTATGATATTTTGGACTTTTTAAGTTTTTAAAAATCATTTGACTTTTCTAAGTTTAAAAATCATTTTTCTAAATTTTTAGTACTTAATTTGCTATTTTTTAGGATTTAATTAGATCAAAATAGTTTTTAATTCATAAAAAATTCAAAAATAATCAAAAAAAATGTTTTTCTTTTACTTAAAAATTTCTTTTGTCCTAATTTAGGTTTAGAATTTTAGTTTCCATTTTTAGGGGTAAATTTTAGTATACTTGCTTAATTGTCGCGTTTTATTTGTTTCCCGTTAATTGTTAAGTGTTTAATTGTTTTTAATTGATTGTTTATTTTAATTGTTGCTTTTAATTAGTAGTTATAGAAACTCAAGAATATCTTTTCTCTCATTCAAATCACAATCCGAGCTAAAGCAAGGTTTCAATTTCATAAGTCGTTGGGGAAACGACCCGGGTGATCATACTTCCCGGTTAAATATATGTATTATATATTATATATATATCTTTTAAGAGTGAATTTTCCTTAGGGAATTTTCTTAATTGCTCTTTTGGAATTATATTATATTATATATTTTATAGTGTATAAAATTTCAACATCACCCAGATTAGCTTCCGCTGCTATATTGTAAAAATGGGGGTGTTACAGATTGGCATCGGCGCCATGGTTATAGAGAACAAGATGAAAACCTTAACTATGACCACATTTCTTTTTCAGCCATTAAAGTCCTCCGTGCCACTACATTCTGGAACAAGTATGTAAATATACATATCTATTATACTATTACATAAATAACTTATGTTATTTACGACTGGGGTATTTACGACTGGGTTGTTATTTACGACTGATATTGAGGATGTTTTTTCCTCTATAAATATTCTTAACTATACTTTGGTCTCATCGGATTATTACCCAGCTTCATCAGAAAGCAGTTCTTTTAATTCTTTGGAAAACTCTACATATAATATAATCCCACCAGTATTCTCATCTTTTTACAATAATCCTTGTTTGAAGGACGTACAACCATTTTATGCTAAGGAATTACCTATTTCATCACCAGATCCTATTACTCCACCAGCTATTTTGACTTCATCTTCGGTACTACCACCATCACTACTATTTGATCCCCGGTATTTCTTTGTCCCTGAAGAACTATTACCACCTAAGAAGTAAATCCATTTGCCATCTTTTTCCTCAACTACGTTATCTAATTCATCTCAGAATCAAACTTTTAATTTGATATCACCATTTTCCTCAGTTTATACTCCTACCCCTCCTCAAATATTTGGAATAGGAAAATGTTCAGATAAAATGTATCTGAAACATCATGAGAAACAAATCGAAGATATCTTGAATTACTTAGATGAACTCTCTCTTCACCGCATTGAGAGAATGGAAGAAGGACGTATTAATAGAATGATCACACAAAGGAATAGTAACGAACTAAAAATCAAACTTGAGAGAGTCCGTTCTCAGATTATCAAACTTCAAAGGAAGAAATTAGGGCAAAAAGATAAGATTGCTTTTGCTCACTACAAAATTTCCAATCTTGAACAAATCATTGAGGAGATCCAAGCTCGTCACCAAACAGATCAGGAAGATCTTTAGGATGTCAACCAACTCTTAGACTAGTTATAGCTTTATCCTAGCCACGGGATGTGTGGTATAAATAAAAATGCTTGTCAAATCTTGACTATGTACAGTAAAAAGGCAAGTTGTTTATACAAAGGAATCCCGTTTCGTACCTTATTTCTAGAGAATTTCCGATCTTGAACAAATCATTGAGAAAATCCAAGCTTGTCACCAAACAGATCAGGAGGATCTTTAGGATGTCATCTACCGGCTCAGAATCAACAAACTCTTAGAATAGTTATAGCTTTATCCTAGCCATAGGATGTGTGGTATAAATAAAAACGCTTGTCAAATTTTGACTAGGTATAGTAAAAATAATGCCTCCCAAAAGGACGTTAACATCCGAAACACCAGCCATAACTTTGGATGCCCTCCGGCAACTGATTGCTGATTTTACTACAACCCTGGAAGCACAAGCTGCTACCATGGCAAATGCCGACAATCCCAATAAGAATACTGGACCAAGAGAACCTCCTGTAGCACAAAGAGGAAACTACAAAGAATTCATAAATTGTCAACCTTTCTACTTCAATGGCATGGAAGGAGCTGTTAACCTCATTCGCTGGTTTGAACGGACTGAATCGGTGTTTTCTCGTAGCAAGTGTGCCGAGGAAGACAGTGTGACATTTGCTACTGGTACTCTAACAAATGATGCCTTGTCTTGGTGGAATGCATACGCCCAACCTAATGGAATAGAACAAGCCAATAGGATCACCTGGACCAAATTAAAAGAACTCTTAACCAATAAGTATTGCCCTCGAACTGAAGTCAAGAAAATGGAAGACGAATTTTACAGCTTGGTTGTGAAAGGAAATGATCTTAAGACTTACATAAGGAGATTCTAAGAATTAGCCATCTTATGCCCAAACATGGTACCAAATACTAAGAAACTCGTGGAAGTCTTCATCAATAGATTACCCAGAAGTATTGAAGGACATGTTACTGCCTTGAAGCCTCAAACTTTGGAGGAAGTCATCAACATTGCCCATAGATTAATGGATCAGATAATAAAGCGTGATTCTGTTCTTGTGCAAGAAGCTAATGATCGTAAACGAAAGCTTGAGGATAAGGGAAACATCATCAACAACAACTATCAGAATAACTATAACAATAACAACCGTAACAATGATCACCACCAGCAGCAGAACAGGAAGCAAGAAACCTTCAGGACTTATACTGCTACCAATGGGTATACTGGGAATCATCCCTTGTGTGAAAGATGCACCCTACATCACATAGGACCCTGCACTATCAAGTGTCGGACTTGCAATAGATTAGGTCATCTAACCAAGAATTGCAAAAACAAAAGACCAGCCACTAGAAACAACCTAAAATCAATATCCATAACTTGTAATGTCTGTGGAGAGAAAGGACATTATGCGAATCAGTGCCCAAAAGCAAACAACAAGGCCACATAAAAGCATACTTAGAGCCAATCTTGCTTTTGTTCACTTTAGGATTTCTACCCTAGAAACAACTCTTGAGGATATTCAAATTTCATTAGAATCTTCTTCAATCTGAAAACCTTAATCATCAAGTTACAATCATTGTCGTCTGTTACTTTTATCTAGAATCCTATCTCAAGATACTTAGCATAAGTATCAACTTTTTTTTCTCATATGTAAAGTTCATATATAAAGTTATCCATGAAATAATAAAGTGATGATTATGTTATATCTTGTTATCTGATGATATCAAAACTCGATATCGTTTGTCAATTCTATTATGCTCAACACTAAATACTTTCCTTATACCTTTGAAACATAAATTATCATCCTCGATTATATGGGCGTCAGTACAATCAGTTCATGATCATATCATTTTCTACATATTACCATATCATGTTTTTATACTTAGGTAAGACGATTTATGATCATCTTATTGAAATGAATTAGGTCACTTCTTCATTTGAATAAGGAAATTATAAATCTCCGAACTATGAATTTATAAATTCTCAGTTACAAGGAGTTGAACGCTTCTTTTTGTAAGTGACAAATTATAAATAAGTAGGCTTAAGTATATAACATACGTACAAACAAGTTTCTTTCAATCCATTTGTACAAACAATTCCTTAATCATTATCATTATTACCTTCATTACCTTCATCATCTGTTCATTTCAAAATCTGTATCTCACGTGATTAGCAACTCTCTTACAAATTCATAATCATTCCTTGACATCACTCATTCCATGATCTTCGTACTCTAAAATTCTCTGTTATATTCTGCAACATAATAACAAGGAAACACACAAGAATCTATACAATGTCAACTGATTTCAATACCACTAGGTATGAAAATTTTGACAAAGACTTGTGATAGTATTCTTATTCGATGTTGACTTTTAAAGGCTAATGAATAACGATTCTTTACGATCACAGTAGCGCAGCAGAAGCGTGGTAGGCCCATAACCCACAGGTTCCGTAAATCGAAGTATTTCATCCACCCAGGTTCTATCAGGATCTGGAGAAATTCTATTAGCTGTCATCAAAAGGTGTGGTCTTGAAAATAAGTAGACGTGTGAAAGGAGGTAATTATAATTATGGTGCGCAACATAATTATAAATGCATCACACACGTGGACTTGTAACCTTGATTAGCCTAACATAAAAATCAAATTCATGCCTAGTATTTACATCTATTCACTACAACTTTCAACTAAATCTCGGGACGAGATTTCTGTAAGGGGTGGAGACTATAACAACCCAAGAATTTTCATCAAATGCAAAACCTATTTTACTATTATCACAATTATACGGGGAAATTTTTTGCTTTATTACATTACTTGCATTGTCAATATCTCATTATACAAGGTAACTTGCATAACTAAAGTAGACGAGCTCACGCAACCTACCTATGGAAATCCTGTCTTCATATATGTCAAGCAAACATCATAACATGTCAAGTCAATATCATCATATCCTTTTTACAAAGTACATTATTCCTATAATGTACCATTCGCAACGTTATATCAAAACGGGCTTTAAACCGTTATCGTATACCTCTAAACCCTAAATTCCATGAAGGGTTAATATCTAAAGTGAATGTACAAGCTACTAAAGCATATATACAAGTAATATAACATCTCATTTGAAATATAAACTCCCTCCAAGTCAAGTACAAGTTTTCAAAGCACAATGTACAAGTCATTAAGCATGACATCCAAAATAGCCGTTTTACCTCCGTTTTCATTCTAATTGGAACTCCAAAATAGGCGTTTTACGTCCGTTTTCATTCGCAGTTTCGATTCATACTGCAGATACACTTCGCTGTTTGTACAAGCTACTACACTCAATGTACAATGTTTTGTAAACCCTAATTATTCTATTCATAAGATTTCATACACATTTTTACACTCAAAACTCCTAAATTTCAATAGTCAGAAAGAAACCTAACCCGAGTCAAAATAGTTGAAAATCACATGACCCGTTTCTGGTTTTTATCCTTCATTACCTACAAACCAACAAACTCAAATAAGAGTTTTTTGTTTGTTTCTTCTTTTTCTTGTTGTTATTCTTTGTTTTTGTTATCTTTTGTTTTTTTTTTTAGGGAGGTTTTGTAATTTTTTTTTTTGTTATTTTTTTTTTCTTGTATTGTTTTATTTATTTTTTTTTCTTTCGTGGTTCTTTTTTTTGTGTTTGTGTTTTTTGTTTGTTTTTTTTCTTGCTTTGTTCTTGTTTTGATTATGTTTTTGTTTTTTGAGTGTTTTTTTTTTTGTATTTTATTTTTTTGTATTTTTGTTTGTTTTTTTTTGTAATAACTTAATTACAACATTAAAAAATCATATCCTATCATCATTTCATCATTTCAACAACAATATTCAAGAATTAAACCCAGAAAACCCTAATCTAGTTTTAACCCTAAAACCTAAAACTAGGCCCTAGTTCAGAATCAGATCAGTCTATAAAACATAGGATCTGAGAAATATCAATAGGATCTGGATATTAAGTGAAAACACTAGGTTGTAGCCCTATGTCTTGTGATCATTTTTCCGGTGGAATCAACCCGATTCGACGTCGGATGAAATTTGTTACAGCAAATGGCAAAGGTACGCAGATTCTGCACACCTGTAGTAAATGGCTATTATCTCTAAATTTTTCTATAGTAACCCTCAAATATGTAAAACTAAACGTTGTAGAGGACTCAAATATCTAACAATGCTCGGTGGTTTGAGCTTCAACGGAATTACGGTTTGTAAATGGAAACCATTTTACCGAGACTGATGTTGGCTGTAAAAAACAGCCATGTATAAAATCAACCAAAACACCCCTAAAGCGATTTAGAACCCACCTCCACCTTGCATTTTCTAGCCTTCATTACTCCCGAACCCATTAGCCTTCCACATCACCCCCCCACATGTGTCCACTTACTACGGTTATCACAGTTTCTTGTCCTCTAAGTGTTGCTAACACTATAAATAGGGAGGCCCAAGACCCCCCCCCATATACTTACCATTCTAATCATCCCCACTTTCTTCTTTCTATAACCCAATTGAGCAAACATTCTCTGCTCCATATGATCCTAGGATCATATAAGAAGATCAAGCAAGTGAAGCTTTGAAGATTTGAAGCCTCGGGAACAAGATACAAGGCGTACGAGTGGAAATACTACCCGAAACGACCCATTTCCACCATTTTTCCTCCTTGAAGCTCAAACCCAGGTTGCGTGACGTGGCTGTTTATTAATATTTTGCTATATCAACCTTCCCTGGTTAAGATTGTGATAAGGTCGTCAGCTTTCATTTTGGAATATTTATTACATCTACATATCAGGTGAAGTTCATAACCTCGCCTTTACTTATTTTACATGTTTTATAAACCCGCGAGGGGGATACATGCTTGTTACAAACTCTTTTACATACTCGTTTATCTTATAACAATGTGATTACTTTTCAAAGACTTAATGAATTCATAGTCTCGCATTTTAATCTTTTCATAAACTCATGAGGGGGATACATACTATAAATTACGAATACAAGTGTTTTCCAAATTACATGCTATCCTGACATATCATTACAATTGCTGTCTAAGTTATCTATCCTACAAGTCGTTAAATTGACTTCAAGTCGTTAAATTGACTTTGGATATTAATATCATAAATCCTACAAGTCGTTAAATTGACTTCAGGTCGTTAAATTAACTTTGGGATGTTAATATGTTGATATTATTAGCTCTTCAAGTCATTAAATTGGCTTTTGATGATAATGTGTTAGTACGATGTGCTTAGACAAGGAACAAGACCAGACAAGACCAATCAAACCAAACAGACCAAACAAGACAATAACTCAGTAATACGCGGTTACTATGATAATTGCATTCGTTGTAATCATTACTAATAACGGGTGTATAATAACAATACCATTTTCTATAATAATTATGTTTATACAATTATTACACTATGACTTGTATTCAAACTGTTTATCAAACCTATGAATTTCACTCAACCTTTGTGTTGACTTTTTAGCATGTTTATCTCAGGTAATTGAGCAACTTACGGCACGGAGTGGCTGGGACTTGAAGATGGCTGAACTGTTATCATTCACACTTTATGTTTTAGATTGTGGGACCTGCCTTTGTAAAACTCTGATTTGAAATGAATGATAACGTATCTTTTGAACAAACGTCTCTTTTGGGTCATTTTCTATGATTATGATTGTTGTTTCCATGAAGTAATACCCCAGATTAGCTTCCGCTGCTATATTGTAAAAATGGGGGTGTTACAGATTGGTATCAGCGCCATGGTTATAGAGAACAAGGTCAAAACCTTAACTATAACCACATTTCTTTTTCAGCCATCAAAGTCCTCCGTGCCACTACATTCCGGATCAGTATGTAAAGATACATAACTATTATACTATATTATACCATAAATAACTTATGTTATTTACAACTAGGTTGTTAACAGAACGATGTCTTCTCCCAACCGCTCTACTTCCGATATTGAGGATGCTTTTTCCTCTATGAATATTCTTAACTATACTTCGGTCTCACCAGATTATTTCCCAGCTTCAGCGGGAAGCAGATCTTTTAACTGACTCCATCTTTGATATTACCATCATCATTACTATTTGATCCCCGGTATTTCTTTGTTCCTGAAGAATTATTACCACCTAAGAAGCAAATCCATTCCCCATCTTCTTCCTTAACTACGTTATCTAATCCATCTCGGAATCAAACCTGTGATTTGATATCACCATCTTCCTCAGTTTATACTTCTATCCCTCCTCAGGTATTTGAAATAGGAAAATGTTCAAATAAGATGTATCTGAAACATCATGAGAAACAAGTCAAAGATATCTTGAATTATTTAGATGAACT
>BQNB010077941.1:1823-30690 GCA_026074375.1 Tanacetum coccineum
AGATCCAGATACTAACACTTTTTTGGCTGAGCAATGGGAAATATGTAACTCTGTTGTGTTAACATGGATTCTTAATTGTGTGTCTCCTGAATTGTTTATTGGTCAAGTGTTTCTATTAATGCTAAACAAATGTGGGATGAATTGTCTGAAACTTATGATAAGATTGATGTTTTGTTATTTTTAACTTGTTGAAGCAATTAGGCTATTCTTAGCCTATGCCTCATTTAAAGACTTTGCGGTGTACCAGATGGATGTGAAGAGTGCTTTTCTTTATGGTAAGATTAAAGAGGAAGTCTATGTTTTTCACCCACCAGGTTTTGAAGACCCAGACTTCCCTGACAGAGTATACAAAGTAGAAAAGGCTCTCTGTGGTTTGCATCAAGCTCCCAGAGCTTGGTATGAGACCTTGTCCACTTATTTGTTGGAAAATAGGTTTTAGAGAGGACAAATGACAAAACGTTGTGTATTAGAGGGACAAGGTGATATTCTTTATAGTGCCTGGTTTATGTACGATGATATCATTTTTCAGGTGTACCAAAGAAGAAGTTATGCACAGAGTTTGAGAAGATAATGCACAAAAAGTTTCAGATGAGTTCTATGGGTGAACTCACATTTTTCTTAGGTCTGTAAGTGAAACAGAAGGAAGATGTAATTTTTATAAGCAAAGACAAGTATGTGACTGAGATTTTTGAAGAAATGTTGGCTTTAGTGTGTGTTAACAGAAAACACACCATTGAAAACCCATAAGCCTTAGCTCAAAGATGAGCTGGTGAAGATTTAGATGAACCATATGTTAGTTCAATGATTGTCTCCTTTGTGTATCTTATTCTCAAGACCAGGTATAATGTTTGTTGTATGTGTTAGTGCAGATTCCAAGTTAACCCTAAAGTGTCACATCTTTATGTTGTGAAAAGAATTTTTAGATATCTTAAAGGTCAACCTAAATTAGGCCTTTGGTATCCTAAGGATTCACCTTTTGATTTGGTGGCATATACTGACAGTGACTATGCAGGAGCAAGCTTAGATAGGAAGTCCATAAGAGGAGGTTGTCAATTCCTAGGATGTAGATTGATTTCATGGCAGTGCAAGAAGCAGACTGTGGTTGCTAATTACACAACAGAGGCTGAATATGTAGCTTGCTTCATGTTGTCTTGGTCAAGTGCTTTAGATTCAAAATCAATTACTTTATTATGGGTATAACTTTATGCATACAAAGATCTATATTGATAATGAGAGCACAATATGCATAGTGAAGAACCCTGTTTTTCACTCAAAGACAAAGCACATTGAGATTAGACATCACTTCATCAGAGATTCTAATGAAAAGAAGCTAATTCAAATGATCAAGATTCATACTGACAAGAATGTTGCAGATTTGCTTACAAAAGCATTTGATGTAAGTAGATTTCAATATTTGATTGCTAGTATTGGAATGCTAAATCTTTAAAGTCCTGATTATGAAAATGGTAAGGTAAATGAATAGAGAGAATTAGTGAGATTAAAAACAAAAAGAGAGATGTGTGATAAAAACAGACAGAGTGATTTAGTGAGAAAAAGAATTAAGAGAAGTTGTGAGTTGAAAAAACAGAAAGAGAGATGTGTGATAAAAACAGACAGAGTGATTTGGTGAGTAAAAGAATTGAGAGAATTTGTGAGCTGAAAAACAGAAAGAGAGTTGAATATAGCAAAAACAGACAAAGAGAATTGTGAGCTAAAAGAATTGAGAGAAATCAAAAACAGACAGAGAGATTTTGTGAGCTAAAATATTAATTTGATGATGGAAATGTTGATTAGAAAGAAATTGGAGTTAATGCTGGTGATTCAAAGTTAATGCTGCTAGAGAAAGTTAATGCTGCTAGGCATAACTTACTACTGCTGGTTGTAAGTTAATGTTTGCTGGCTTAATTTTACTTACCGAGTTATATTGTTGGTTGTAAGTTAATGCTGCTAGGATTAATTTACTACTGAGTTACTACGCAGCGGTTATTACTCTGCTAGTTGAAAGTTAATGGTTGTTAGGCTCATAACTTACAACTGCTAGCGAATGTTAATGCTGTTGAGGGTATTATATAATACTTCACAATTCATGGGTTTCATTCAATCTTTTACTCGATTTCAATCCTTGATATACTCTCTAAATCCATAAACCCTAAACTCATTTTATCGTTAATCATTAAAACCCATCATAATGTCTACTCTAAAGTTTGTTGATTCACACAACATGGTTGTGTTTTTGGCTAAACCCACTGAAAGTGAAGGGTTTGAGCAAATTGTAGATTTCTTGAATGTGAATCCTATCAAATATGCGTTAACGGTTAATCCCATAATCTTTATTCAGTTATTGGAGAGGTTTTTGGGTTACTGCAAAGGTGAAAACTGTTAATGGAGAAGTTCAGTTACAAGCCCTAGTGGATGGGAAGAAAGTCACCATCATTGAGACAAGTGTAAGAAGAGATCTTTAATTGGAAGATGCTGAAGGAATTGAATATCTACCCAATGCTGATATTTTTGAGCAACTTGCTTTAATGGGGTATGAAAAACCTTCTCAGAAACTTACATTTTATAAAGCTTTATTTTCTCCTCAATGGAAGTTTTTGATTCATACGTCTCCTGCAATGCTAAGGCTAAAGTATTTACTTGCTTGGAACGAATTTAGTAGCACTATGGCCTCTGCAATAATTTGCTTAGCCACAAACCAGAAATTTAAACTTTTCTAAGTATATCTTTAAAAGTATGGTGAAGAATGTGGATTGTAGTGTCAAATTTCTAATGTATCCAAGGTTTGTGCAAGTCTTTCTGGATAAACAAATTGGTGATATGTCTACTCATGATGAAATTTTTGTTACACCCTCTCACACAAAGAAGGTATTTGGCAATATGCAAGCCCTAGTGGATGGGAAGAAAGTGATCATCACTGAGACAAGTGTAAGAAGAGATCTTCAATTGGAAGATGCTGAAGGTATTGAATGTCTACCCAATGCTGATATTTTTGAACAACTTGCTTTAATGGGGTATGAAAAACCTTCTCAGAAACTTACATTTATATAAAGCTTTCTTTTCTCCTCAATGGAAGTTTTTAATCCACACTATTCTGCAATGCCTAAGTGCTAAGTCTACTGCATGGAACGAATTTAGTAGCACTATGGCCTCTGCAATAATCTGCTTAGCCACAAACAAGAACTTACATTCTATATATCTTTCTAAGTATATCTTTGAAAGTATGGCCTCTGCAACAGAGAGTCCTTGACCTAGAAAATACTAAGACTGCTCAAGCACAGGAGATTTCAAGTTTAAAGTTAAGAGTCAAGAGGTTAGAGAAAAAAGGAGGGTCAAGAACTCACAAGCTCAAAAGACTATTCAAAGTTAGTAGATCTGCAAAAGTTGTTTCCTCTAAAGATGAAGGTTTGGGTGATCAGGAGGATGCATTCAAACAGGGGAGGAAAATAGATGACATTGAGCAAGATGCAGACGTTACATTGGTTGATGTAACTCAGGGGAGGTATGATGATGCTCAAATGTTTGATACATATGTTTTTAATAGTGAAGAAGTGTTTGTTGCAGAGAAAAGTGAAAAAGTTGTTGAAGAAGTAGTTAGTACTGCTGAAGTTAGTGCTGCTGCAACAATTACTACTGAAGAGATCACTTTGGCTCAAGCATTGGCTGAATTTAGGAGTGCAAAACCTAAGGTTGTGGTACAAGAGCCAGTGCAGAGTACAACCACAACATCACCTTCAACAATACCCAAAGCTAAAAGCATTACTTTTAGAGACCCTGGTGAATCTACAACAAGAACAACACTAACACCAATACCTTCAAACATCAAGGATAAAGGCAAAGCTAAGATGATTAAACCTGAGAAGCCTTTGAAGAAGAAAGAAAAAATAAGACTTAATGAAGAACTTGCTTTCAAGCTACAAGCTGAAGAAGAAGAACAAGCAAGACTTGCAAGAGAGAAGGTTGAGAAAGTTGAAGAAGCCAACATTTCATGGGATAATGTGCAAGCAATGATAAAGGCTAATAGGTTATTAGCTGAAAGATTTCAAGCAAGAGAGCAAGAAGAATTTACAGATAAAGAGAAGGCAAGATTGTTTGTAGAACTCTTGGAGAAGAGAAAAAAACACTTTGCAGCATTAAGAGCTCAAGAAAAGAGAAACAAGCCACCAACTAAAGCACAAAATAAAAGTACAATGTCAACTTATCTGAAACACATGACTGGTTACAAGTAAAGTCAATTGAAGAACAAGTCATTTGCAGAAATTCAAAAGTTATTTGATAAAGCTATGACAAGGGTAAACATGTTTGTTGATATGGATACTGAGTTGGTGAAAGAGATCTCAAAGAAAGCTGAAGCAGAGATGTCACAAGAGAGTAGTTCTAAGAGAGCAGGAGAAGAGCTAGAACAAGAGATAGCAAAGAAACAGAAAATGGAAGATTATAAAGAGAAAGAAAATCTTAAACAATGCTTTGAGATTGTACAAGATAATGAAGTGGCAATTAATGCTATACCCCTAGCTACCAAGCCTGCAATTATTGTTGATTATAAGATTCACAGAAAAGGAAAGCAAGGCTATTATGAAATAATGAGAGCTGATGGAAGTTCCAAGATATATTATTATTTAGTCAGCTGGTCAAAAGCTTTGACAAAGAAGATTTGGAAACTCTATGGAAGTTGGTTAAAGCTAAGCATGGGAATACAAGGCTAGAAGAAGGATAAGAAAGAGTGATATGGGGAGATCTAAAGACTATATTTGAACATCATGTAGAAGATCTAATATGGAGGAATTTACAAGGAAAGAAAGTATTGCTTTTGAGGCTATATGATTCCTGTGGAATACACTTTGTGAGGTTTGAAGATATGCATGTCTATATGCTAGTAGATAAGAGATATCCCCTTACACCTGTAACAATTACTGATATGCTGAATAAGAAGTTAAAATCTGATTATTGGAATGAAATGTGTTATCAGCTTCTTAAGCTTATGACAAAGCAGCTCAAGAAACAGTGAAGTTTTTGGAAGCATCCTCCTAGTGATTGATAAAGCTTTTAATGAAGAAACTTGATGATTTTGAAGATAAATATCAAGTTTAGGGGAGGATTGTTGGGATTAAAAGACTTCTTGATGATCTTGAAGTTACTGTTGCTAAGTTAATGTTGCTGGTGTATAAGTTACTACTGCTAGTGTTCAGAGGTAATGTTGCTGGTACAAAATTACAACTACTAAAAAGATTAAGACTGCTAAAAGAGTTTCTACTGTCAAGGGATGGATAAATATAGAAGAAAAGATAAAGATTGCTTATGTGATAAGTATGAAATATTTTTGTAAAAGATACGTATAAGTTATTTTTTAGAAGATCATGACAACTTAGGAAAATATTGTAATCCCATTAGGACTCCTTGGTGTATAAAAGGAGGTCCTAAGGCATAGAGTTAGATATCTAGAAATCGTTTGTTTTGATATCGATATAGCTTCAAGGTTTTGTAACCCTAACACTATTAAGAGTGTTCGTATTATATTGAGGCTGAAAGTTTGGTAAACTGTTTGTTGTTAATCTTATTAATTACTGTTTTATTGAAATTCTTCTTAGTATCATTGACTAGATTCCGCATAGTATTTGATATTCACAATCAAAGTTTATATCATAGTTGTTTTAGATTTATTCAATACAACTTAGCCTTATACAAGCTAAGCAAGATCTATTCTATTGGAATCAACACTTCGCCCACTCATCTATTTTTCTTTCCATATTTTTATATATAGTTTGGCAATTCTTTTCGTTTTGCTTGATCTTTATAATCATATCATTAACATTGTTCTTGACAACCATATTTGTAACTCTTTGACCATCCAAGAATTTTGTAATTAATTTTTCGAGATCTGTTTTAGATTGATTGTCTCTGTCAAAAAGTTTATCATGAACAGTTCTCATGCTATGGATACAACTTTTGAAACGTTCGAGATCCTGTTTCACGACAATGTTTAATTCTATGAGCGATTTTTTGTAATCATTTTTCAATTCGGGTTGCTCATAATGGGATTGGTGAGAATACGAATCATTAGAATTTTGGTTTTGATAACCTCTAGATTGGATGTAATTTGCTTCATGACGTTTACACATCAGCGTGTCATCGTTCATGTGTTTTTTAGAAGCGTGGTTATCTCTAAGGTCATAATATTTATTACACATATCTTGTATTTCTTCTTTTAAGCTTATAAATTAAGAATTAAAATTTAAAGTTAGAGCCTGCAATTTTTCTATTAATCGAGAATTATCATTATTACTGTTACTTCCATCGGCGAAAGCAACAAATTCTTGAGTGGCTTTCTTTCAGAATTTGTTGGACCAATCAAGTTTGAAAGGGACTTTGTCATCAAGAAGTTGAAAAGCTTGATTTGGAATTTTGTAGAGGAAGATTCCTCCGGCTGTTTCGTCCAGGATTCCTTGAGTGGGTTCATCTAGACCGTGATAGAATATTTAAATAATAAGTCCTTTGGCCAGACCATGCCCATAACATTTTCGAAGCATGTTCTTCAGTCGTAACCAGGCTTCGGTTAGACTTTCACATACGAGTTGAGAGAAACTTCTAATTTCAAGTAAAAGATGGCCGAATAACGAAGGTGGGAAGAATCTATTTATAAAAGCTCTTCTCATTTGATCCAACGATGTTATAGACTCTTTATTAAGTTCATTAAAAAACCAGGTTGTAGCTTTTATCACCACAAGGATAGTGGGAAATCGAAAGCCTCTGACGCTTCACTATGGTTTTCCACATTTTGAACATGTCGCAGATTGCGAGAAATTCACGGATGGGTCATGCAGATGGCCCACAAAAAACCATCGAATTTATTTTCCCAAATCTATTTTTAGTGGGTACTATTGATAACAAAGTTGTCATTAACATCGGGTTGAACAATGGCATAACCAGGAGTTGGTGCTACAGTCTTAGCACTTTCACACATGGGTTGATCATCAGGATCGATAATTATTATTTCTTGGGATGGTGAATTGGGTTGCGACTCAACATCTTCTTTGGATATATTTAAGACGAAAACTTCATTAACGAAAGTATGTTGAGTTGAAGATTTGAGTACCTCAATCTCGACGGATTCTTTTTGGATAGTTTTAATTTTGTAAGTCTTCTTTTCATATTTTTATTTAATTTAGATAATGGTTTTATGAGTTGTTTTCTTCAAGATCGTGGATTTATACATACTTTAAGGGTTTTGCAAAAAGACATTTATATATATATTATATCATTAAGGCTAATATGATAATCTTCAAAATAAAGTAAATTATTTTTATCTATATATTTATATTTTTACCTTATTATATTTTTATATATTTGTTTATATTTATTTCTTAGATATATTTTAATTTTTTACTATATATATAGAAGATAGGATAAATGGATAAAAGTTTATTTTTGGTTCAGATAGATAAGTGCGGTGCACTCAAGAGTCAGTGTGTCGGCTTTGGGCTTGAGTATGAACACGACGTACTTTAGGAAAAGTACGTCGGTTTTCTAGTATTTTGAATGAACCCGGTGTACTTATGAAAAGTGTGTCAGTTTTCTGGGTTTTTATGTTTAATTTTTCGATTATTAATTTTTACGTTATAGATTAAACAAAAGAAACAGATATAACTGAATAAGCAGGAACAAACATAATAAGAATAATGGACACGAAAAGAAAACTAATGTTTTTGGTTTTGTTTTTCGAATATTATGATAAACTAGATATTTACTAATACACAAGGAATATAATCAGATAAAATATACTTTTAAACGATCACAAATCCTTAAAAGCAGTTTGAGGGTTTTTGGAAGCACTGAATTTAATCAGTTATGAAATAAATTCGATCACAGACAAAAAGTGCGGCATACTCGTAGATGAGTACGGTGTACTTGCAGGTTTACGAGGCAAAATTTCAAATGAAACAGGGAAAGTGCGGCACATAAAGAAACATGTGCGCCGTACTTACAACAATATAAGACAGATTTTCAGAATTTAAACGCGTTAAAGCAAACAAATAGCACCAAAATCAAGCAAACAAACTGATAACAACTTAAACAATTCCCCAACAACGATGCCAAAAACTTGATGTGTGTTTTACAAGCTTTAAATCTATAATATTAGAAATATCAATTTTGACTAAAAACATAACACGGGCAAGTATACCCTTTCGTATGTAATATAGTTTAAGGTAAGTCCAGGTCGTTCCACAGGAATTGAAGTTTTCACAGATTTTTATAAAGGTACTAAGGTCAATATGATTGTCACGGATCAAATTAACCAAAACGTGCATATATCGAATATTGTAAAGAAAGCGATTAAGAATGATTCAAGAAAAATAATTAAAGCAAGGTTGTTTAGGCAATAATCACTAAGACATAGAAGTGTTTAGGATAGTGTTTTCAAGTTTAGAGAATAAAGATATCACGAGTCACAAATCCTTTTGTCCTTTAAATGTAACTAGTGATTATATTGATTAATAACAATGAATTCTTTCGACCATAGACTTTGTTATAACCAATATATTAGATAAAATGATAGAACAACATATATAAAAGAACCCTTTCGGCCTATATTCTTATATCAAATATGTAACACCCCGCTCCGATAAAGAGACAAAGCATCACATTATGGTATCAAATCAGAACATATATAAAAGCAAGCGGAAGACTTTATTAATTAAAATACCAAGTCATAAAATAAAATGACTTCCAACAGTATTAAATTCCAACAAAGTCAAATGAAAGAAATCTTCAAAAGGAAAGGTCTTAAAACATAAATCCAAATAAAAAGGGTTCTTCTAAAGGGTCGGCCCTTTAAGAACTTCCTACTCTCAACACTCAAATCCCAGCTTCCCGCTTATTACCTGTCGCAGGAAAAGAAAACGCGGCTGAGCTAACACTCAGTGAACATATATAATAATAATGAGGGAAAAAGACAAAAGAATAAATGAAACGAATCACGAGAACCTGCTAAACAAATATCATACAAAATACAAATCGAATGAATAAGAATCAAGAACAACAAAGGAATGCCCACGAGCTCAGATAAATGTCTAAACATGATACATGAATAGACCCTAAACAGATATAATCAAATAGTCACATAATCAAATGTACACAGGTATGCATTCCCTGATGTACCAAATGTGATATGGGGTGTATAGCACACACACAACCATTCACCTGAACTGAACAGAACAAAGTACCTAGGATGCATCCATACGCTCCTTGCAAAACAAAGTCATATCCATATACACAAGTATAATGACGAGTGTACATAAATGTAAGCTAATAATAATCAAAGGCTATCATTCAAAAGGGAACGACGTGGACCAATCACACCGCCACAGATAGTGTCATGCCATTGATGCATCAATGACACAGTCATGGTACCTCCATGACTAGTTCAAATAGCTCGGGCAAAGATTTACACAAACCGAACAAGTTACCAATAATTCAATCAAGATAACGGATCTAATATCATATTCAAACAAAGATGAAAGGAATCATGAATGCGAATATCAAATCAAACAGAATATCATGAATATCAATGAGTCATGAGTACGGATAGCAAATCAGACGGAATATCAAACGAATCAAAGTAGCTGAAACAAATGAGAAACAAGTCATGAGGTGTCCTTACTAAAAGAACGAAATATATGTACCTTAACGAACAAGCAAAGGAGAGAACGAACACCAAGACAAAAGATCACAACCTCTTCACTGAATCTACAAGAACCCATGATTACATGTCATTATCTATCTTATTTTATAAGTTTTATCACTTGGTCTTACCATATATAGAGTTTAAGTGACCTAATTAAGGTTTCCGAAATTTTTAGAATCTGCCCAGTTTTTAAGGTAAGTTTACAAGATTAAAAGACCCATAAAAACACCTTTTAAAAATATATCAAAAATTACAAAGGTTCCCATATATGTCTAGTATGTCTATAAATTTTGGTGGATTTTAATTCCATTTTTAAATACCCCTTTTACCCTTGTTACCAAAACGGATCCCGAAATTGATCTGACAGAACCTTCGAAAAGTTGACGCGTAAAAACCCTATTTAAACAACTCAGAAAATTCTGAAACAAATCATGGATGTAGCTAATATCATGAAGATTTACCAAATCAAATTTTAGAGGCTAACTCCTTACGGTTTGAGAATTAAAAATCAAATACTACTACTGAATTTTTCGGATAGAAATTCCAGATTCGACACTTAATCTTATAAAATCTAAAAATCGACCTTCCCGACCTCCAATTGACATGAGGCCGGATTTTCCAGAAACTAGACTCTTTGAATTTAACTTTAGGCTCAAGAATCATGTTAAAACACATTTTTATTATCAAGATACACCCCGTTGAACATGACCCAAAATTCTGCCCAGAAATTTTAAACATAAAAACCCTAACTTTCACCAATCAAAACAAACCCTAAGGTTTCTAATCTTGTAGTTTCTTATTAATTACACCATTAATGATATCTAGGGTTTCATAACATGATATTACACCATTTTAACAAGATTAAACCCTACAATTTAACAAGATTAAGAACACATGTTTTCTTTACAATCTTTTAGGTTTTTATGAAAACTTTTGCATATGTAATCATGGTGACAACAAGAATGAAACAAAATCAAGAATTACCTATGGAGACCAAGATGAAGACAAGAACAAGAACAAACACCAAGAATCAAGGATCACATTAAGAACACTAAGGTTTGAAAATTCTACCCGAATCACCAACTTCTTCTTGCAAATTTTAGAGATGATTACACAAGATTTTTGGGAGTGAAATTTTTGAGAAAATATGGAGAATAGGGGAGGAGGGGGCCGGATATATATATATATAAATTAGGGAATTATATATTTAAAAAAAATATATCTTATATTATAACTTAAAAATACACAATTAATTATAACCTAAGGTTTTATTTTCAAATACTTATTAATAAACTTTAGGTTATATTCAAAATTACCAATATGAAATGAAATTCAAATTTTGGGTTTTACAAAATATGTTTTACCAATTCAATAAACACATATCCAAATGCTCCATATCAAAGGTCACATATCGCCCAAACAAACACAAGACCACTACTCCATAATCAAACAATTAATACACATATCAAACTCATAAAATTCAGAATCATTCATTTTTAAAAGATAATAGAAATGATACCAAAGTTATAAGATCAAAGATGGCAATTACAAGTTTTTCTAATAAAAAACTATTATCAATAACCCAAGCTATTGATTCCTATTATCCCGAACCTTAATGTATTGTCACTACACTTCTGGGAAGAAGAAATAACAAGCCAAATTCGTCCAACACGGCTGCGATTGAGTGGAAGTATGATCAAGGGTAAACTTGGTGTAAGTTTCACCCTTATGATTTTGGTTCTTTCTCTTATGGATTCTATGGAATAATCAGGGATATAGGCTATTTATATATAGTCTAGAGATGCCTAAAAATGTAAAGAACAAGGGTGGGAAGCCATATGATCAATCTCATTGAATGCCAAGCTCATTTAAGAGCGTTGTCATAATTACAGAAAAGTACGCCGCATTTATTAGAAAGTGCGGCATGCTTAGGGAATTTATAGCTCTTGAACATTTTTCTAAGTTGCAGATAATTGTTTACTCTTTCCGTGGCCGCTTGAATCAACTCAATCCAAGTTTGTATGACCGAGTTATGGCCAAAACAGTGGACAGGTATCTAGAAGCTAGAACTTGAGTTTACTTCTTCGTTTAAGCTCCATATCTTCGTGTATTATTCCGTTTTCTTCCACAACACGTACCATGAACCTACAAGAGCAAATATAATCTATTAAGTATCAAAAGTTTATATAATTAACCAATAAATATAAATAAAAACACAGATAACACATATAGAAATATGTATTAAATGCGCGTTATCACAAATCATGTTCGGGTCATTCAACTTTCAAAACCTGGAATTTAATAACCAATAGTTTTGTCATCAATGGAAAAAGTTTTACAAGGAATGTCAATATCTTGAACAAATCCAAGAAATCTTTAAATAGAGTACGGGTCTTTGTTCAAGGGGGAGATAGTCCTTAATCAGTAAATTTTCCACAATGTGCTTCAAAGAATGTCAAACACTTGAACAAATCTAAGAAATCTTTAACTAGTCTACGGGTCTTTGTTAAAGGGGGAGACAATGCTTAATCGGTAAATTTTCCTAAAATGCTTCAAAAAAATTCAAACCATCAAACAAATCTAAGAAACCTTTAAATAGACTGCGTATATTTGTTCGAGGGAGAGAAATGTGCTTTAAAATTTCTAAGTGATAATGCTTTCAAAACACATCACGGCAAAGTATCAAGAATTTTTTTTAACTTAATCGAACATATTTTGAGGGGGAGTTAACTTATTTTAACTCCAATGGCCTAAAATGTCATAAGTTAGTAGGGTTTAAATTTTTTAGGACTTAGGAACTAAAGGGACTAAAACTACTATACCTGATAGTTGTTATAACTTAGGTAAAAAGTTAACAAAGTTTTAAAAGGTTCCTAAAACATCAAGGGCCAAAGTTATCAAAAACCGAATCTCATTTGATAACACCAAATGATTTGCGGTTTAGTCATTCTTTCACAAACTCTTCAAACCATATCCTCTCTCTCGAACTCAATCGCAAATCAAGAACTTCAACAAAAGTGTTTTTGATTCTAAGGTAAGAATCAATTCATGTCTCTCACACTTTTCTTAACTCGTTTGTGCTATGATTTTTGTGTTTTCAAATCTAGGGCTCGAAATAATTGCATTTGCGATTTAGGGTTTAGGATTTTGAAAAACTTGCGCTTAATTCAATTAGACATAGGGCTTTTGCTAGTCTTAGGGTTTAATTACTATTGCCAATCATGTTAGAAGGAAAATGAAACCATGAATGATTTGTAAGGGTTTTAGGTTTGCGATTTAAGAATAATTCAAAGGGGTTTTGAGTTTGTGATAATAGATAGTACTTAGATGATTATAACAAGTGTTCAAAACTCATAGGAACAACTTTGTGATGATTGGAATGAAAAATAAGAACTTACGATTTAGGTTTGTGTTTTGCTGTTTAGCTCCAAATTTGAATTTGCGATTTAACAAGAGCTTTTGCGATATACGAATAAAACAAGTTTGCAATTTAAGTGGAAAACCCAAAAAGCGATTTAAGGAATAAACTCAAAATGCTATTTAAGTAAAAAACTTAAAAAGCGATTTAAGTGTATACTTAAAAAGCGGTTTAAGCTTAAAACCTATTTTCTGATTTAAAAATCATCACAGGTTGCGATTCAGAATGATTGAGAAGGTTAACCATGCGATTTGAAACATAATCATGCGGTTTTTATTTCCTTAATCTAAACGTTATGCTGCCTAAATTTTCACTGAAATTTTCGATTTAACAGCAAGGGAAAATTGTTTTGCGATTTAATAGTTAAAAGAGTGTAACCATTTGTGGTTTACACTCAGATGGTCAAAATTGGTTTTTAGTTCAAGCTTAAAGAGAAGTCAATACACATAAAGAAAGGTCAAATTTAAATCTTTAAACCTCGGGGCTATAACATTTGAACTCTTTGGTCTTGTAACAACCAAAAAGGACCTTTTACTTTGAATTGTCAAAATAAAACATTTTTGTCACAATGCTCAAGCTACCGCTGTCTTTCAAATCAAATTTTTTTCTCATCAATAAGTGTTGGTTTTGGAAAATGTCTCATATAACATTCACCACTGTGCACCCGGGTATTCCAATACTCTTGCGTATCTCCTCGGAGATCGTCCAATGATGAAAGGTGTATTACACTAGTACTTGTACTTTGTGTAATATACCCGAGGCATCCTACTCTATATTATATTTGTGCTATTATATTTGTGGATACTTCTTGGATTAACACTCACCACTATGCACTTGGGTATTTTTAATAATCTTGCGTTACTCTTTGGAGTTCGTCCACTAGTGAAAGGTCTAACGTACGAGTACTTGTACAAAGTGTGTTATACCTGAGGCATCCTATCTCATTTGAGATATTCTTCAAAAAATCTTAGTAATCATGATATGTTCTGATCCTATAAACCTCATTGCTACAGATTAGTCATGTTATGATTTACTAATTTTTAACACAACACTCGTGCTTGAGTAAAGATTAATTTTGAGATTACTTTGACATAGTTATTGACTAAGAGCCACTGATAAATCAGGAGGGTTAGTAGGGCTAGTTATCACCTAAAAGCTGATAACGCATCCCTTTAACAACTCAGTGTATCTTCGGGGCTTAAGGTCTTTAATTGCTAAAAGGAATTCTCATCAGGTAAAATTGATTTTGAAACTACTTTATACTAAGAGCCACTGATAAATCAGGAGGGTTATCAATGCTAGTTATCACCTAAAAGTTGATATTGTATCCCTTTAACAACTCAGTGTACCTTCGGGGCTTAAGGTTAAAGGAAATTTCACCATGAAAACTTGCTTTAAGAGTACTTTGAAATAATTTTTGACTAAGAGTTACCAATAAATCAGGAGGGTTATTAGAGTTAGTTATCACCTAAAAGCTGATATTGTATCTCTTTAACAACTCACTGTACCTTTGGGACTTAAGGTTGATTATTACTAAAAGGAAATCTTTCTCTCATGCGAACCAATTGTTTATGAAAAGTTTTTTTTGATAAGTCAAAATATCTTATTTCTCAAAAGATTGTAAGATGAACACCTTTTAAGAATAAGAAACATCAACTATCTCGTTCGTCTTCTATCTTTTATCTAGTAGAAATATTATCTAAACGATTTAAGTGAGGATTAACTAAAAACAGAATGAGAGAGACAAAACCGTACGAGAAAAAGCAAATGAGTGTATGTTTAAAAAAGAAATGCAAGAAAATACAAAAGAAATAAAAAGAATAAAGCATACGACATGTGTCAGCAAAAGAAAGTAAAAGACACATGAGAAAGAAAATGAGAAACATATGATAAAAAAGAAATGTTCGATCATATAAAACAGACAGAGTGGAAAAAGACAAAAATGTTAAAATATATGCTTAAGTTTGTATTCTTGTGACACTAACTCCTTGATCTCTATGTCTCAGTATTTGAAATGGTTCAACAATATGAGAAGTGAAGAGGAGTTGTGTCCCACCAACGTAAGATTTCCTCCAAACAATAGCAATGAGAGGATTGATCCAGATGAAACACAAGATGAGCCTTTCTTTGAGATCAGTCTAGAAATCCTCAAGAACAACACAATCTACAATGCATTAACTCTCATCACTAAAGTTCATGTGATTTATATGCAACAATTCTAGAATACTGTCTACAAGAATAAACAGAATGACAAATACTTCTTCTTCTTGGATTACCAACATTTTGAAATAGGAACTAAACTAATTCATAATGCACTTGAAATCTCACCAAGACAATCCAACATACAAATCTTATCACCACATGTTCAAGATGAACTGGTTAACTTCATCAAAAGGTTGGGGTATGCTGATACTCTAACTACTGTTTCTCAAGTGGTGGTGAACAAGCTGCATCAACCCTGGAGGACATTTTTGAGCATTCTCAAAAAGAGCTTAATAGGGAAGGCCTCGGGAATAGATCGAGCAAGAGAACCGATTATGCTGATTTTGTAAGGAGTAGTCACATCTGCTCATGTAGACTTCGCTCAGTTGCTATAGGAAGACCTTCGGTTCCAAATCAACAAGCACAAGAACCTAGAAGCTAAGCACGAAACAATACCGTATCTAACATTCACCAAACTCATCATCAGACATCTTTTATCACAAAATCTTAATTTGAACAAACGCTTAGATTCTCCACCACACTTGATTGCTGATGATGCGCGGTTAGAGAAATTGAAGTATGTAGCCAAAGGTGAACGCAAGCTAACTTTTGGAATGCCAATACCTGTAGCTATGATGAGCAGTGAAATCAAGGAGTCAAAGGCATATATGAACTATGTGACCAAATACACACAGGCACAAACTACTCCTAAGCATGGAATGGGCAAAGGTTTGATGAGAAAAGGTGATGTTCCTACATCCAAGAAGAAGAAAGACGCTATACCAAGACATAAGAGATTAATTACCGTTGATGATAATGTATTGTCTGATCCTGAAGACGCGCTTGAGTATGCTAAGAAAGTTAGTATAGAAGAAAATCACAATCAAGAGAAGGAATGTTGAACCAAACAAAGACATGCCAGAATTATGCTGGAATGACAAGTCAACAAAGAGGTAGATGAAGGTTATGAACACCTAAAAGTCAAGCTCAAGGCTAAGCAACAACATTCACCTTAAGCCTTGTTACCGTTGAACTTGAAGATATAAGGAAAAGAAAGCAAGAAACAAGCAATTCTAGAAGAAATCAAGAGGAAAGATACAGGAGAAGGTTTAGGTGCATCACTAAAATATCCAGATCATAGCAGCTCCTCTGATGATTCCTCTGAATCTGCTAGTGGTGATAAGACTGAAAGTGAAAGAGATTCAAATCATGACAAAAGTCACAATGATTATGAAATTGGAGATGAAAGTGACAAGTTTACTTATGATGAAGAACATATTGAATCTGATGAGTCTGACAAAGATTCTGATATTGTTGATGATCAGACTAAAGACTTTGTGATCAAACTACATGACAAGGAACCAAAGCAACCACCAAATGCACTTCCAACCCCAAGTCCCAGTGTCACTACCACTTCAGCCAAAGATTACACAACATACCTGAATGATCCCAGAGACGTTTAGATGTTCGAGCTGCTAAATGAACCAGTATAAACTAAGGCTACAACAATGATGGTTTTTCCAATCCTTGAAACAATTCAAGAAACACAAGAACAAGTCACTTCTCCTCTACCAGCTACACCACCAACAAAGACTAAGCAGAAATGAGCAAAGACACTTATGGCAAAGGCAATTAAGAATAAGAATGATCCGAAGAAAGCGGTTATGCAAAGGCTGTCCAATCTTGAGCAAAAGAATTATACTGACATCATTGAAGAATCAGTTTAAGCAAATCTTCTCAATGAAGTCATGAATCAATTGCCAAAGTTCCTTCCAAAAGCTGTCTCTGTCTATGTCTAACCAAGACTGGATAAAACAGTTTCGAAATTGTCAAAAGATTAACCCTAATCAACATGTTCTAGTCTTCCTCTACTCCAGCAGACACCCTTACATAATATGAACCGAAGAAGATGTTATATGATAAAACGCAGCAAAGCCATTTATTTCATTTTCATGAAAGACACATAACTCTATAAAATGCCTTGATGAACTTAATGGATCTTGATAAGAGTGTTGCAAAGGGTGACCACGCCGTCTCAACTTAAAAGAACTCACGATGATCAGGATCCTAAAGATCGTGAGGGGGAGAAAAAGAAGAAGAGAAGGCGAAAATATGATAGTGAGTCTTCGTCTAAGAAAAGCAAAGTTTAAGAGAAACCTCCACATTATGAAAGAGGTGATGATGCTGATGAACCAAGATAGGATAAAGAACAAGAACATGAAGTTCAGAATGATGAAGGACGTGGCAAAGATAATCCTGAATGGTTTCAAAAAGTAGCAGAACTTTTTGTCCAAAACTGGTTTAATGAGCTTGTCAATGCTGAAGAGGAACCATAAGAGTTTGAGTACAAGGATGGCTATATGACTTTATTTGGTAAACTCGTGAAGTAAATCTTCAAAAGAAAGACAAGATCACTAAAGAAGATGTGGAAGGTCCAACATTCGAACTCCTCAAGGGAACGTGCAAAAACAATATAGAGCTTGAGTAGAACATGGATCAATGCCACCTTGCTTTGACAGAAAAGATTTATTAGATCAATCCTGAAGGTGACAGATTTCATCATGGCCTGAGTAAACCATTACCCTTGATAGGACCTCCCGATAGAAAGAGAATTCCAGTGAGCTACTTCTTTAACCATGACTTAGAATATCTGAAGTATGGAACAAAAGAAAACACGTACGCTCTCTTAGTATACAATATCAAGGCTGCCAGATATGAAGATAAAGAAATTTAAGAAATGATTCTAACTCTTGGGGCCTGAGTATTCAAAAGTACAACAAAGATGCTGAACTGGGAATCAACCACTTGGATGAACACCGCCAGTGGTTTTACAAAGGCAATATTGTTCTTAAGTCTCGATATGAAGTCTACTCAAAGCTCAACATCAAAAGTGTTCAAAGCATCAAAGTCAATAAGAATTATAGGTACACGCATCTGGAAGAGATTGTGGTCACAAGAATAGATGAGAAAGAGTATAAGTTTGCAGAAGCTGTTTTCCTAACCTCAACCAAAATGATATTGAAGATTTATACCTGCTTAAGATTCAGAATAAAATTCGCAACATAAGGGGGGGAAGAATATGATCTGATTAATGCTCTTAAGATGTATATCCGTAGGATTGTAATCAAGAAAAGAGTAAAGATGTCCAAATGGGAGTCGAGGGCTATCAAACCAAGCTTAACTTGACAAATCCACAACTCAAAGAAGGCTGCCTCCATCAGAAAATGCTCTACACTATTCTGAGTCATCCTAGAGATGTTGTGTATGAAGGGAATGACTACAGGAAAAGGTTGATAAGAGTTGACAAACTCAACAAATTCTATGATGGTACACTCAACAAAGTTCTCAACAAGCTTTAAGTAATTTTGAGGAACAACAGGTTGGGCTACAACAATCAAGGAATGGAAAAGTACAAGTGGACAGATGAAGATTAAAGAAGGACTAAGAAGTTCATAGACAAGATCGAGAAGACACTCAAGGAACAAAGACGGTTCAGAAGGCTTGAGTTGTTTGTTGGTGGTAGAAGAGACAAGACCGACTACCGTTTATTAGTGAGGCCCGAGTGACATCCCTTTAGGAGAGATTGTTAGGATCATAGAAAGTGTACGTCACTCTAGGATATTTACAATGTAATGTCCGGTCTTGTAATTTACTTTATTATGTATTGTATACCCTTCACCCTACCTTAAGTATACCATGTACCACCCCTTCCCTATATAAGGAAGGGTGGATGGAAGGGTAAAGGGTGGTGAAACACTATTTCTCTAATCTAATCTTACCTTCATTCTCTCATATATCTCTCTCTCTAAGTTTCACCCTCTCTCTCTAAACTCTATCTCATCTTTTGTTAATGATATAGTAATTGTATATCCTATAATGCGTTTACGCAAAGTCACATTTGAATTAGTTTGACCAATAATGGAGTAAAACCCATTACGTAATTAGGAACAACGTAAATCTAGATTAAGGTCACATGAATACTTTCATTAGATAGTATATTGAAAATATGATCACACTAGGTTTAGAAACAAGTTTTGGCCTTGGCTAGAGGCTTTTGATAAAAGATTTAAGTTAGCGTTTTGTAGAAAAATAGGGGGATTCGTTTTTGCTCCTCTCTAAGTCTAAACCTCAGTTGGAGTGTTCCCGATTGTTGTGACTTTGTACATTTTTACATATATTCATATACATATTTTAACATTTATATGTATAGTTTTTCATGACTCTGATTACTTTTTGTTGAGCATAATAGAGGTAATAAACACATAAACAAAACACATTTTATTAAGAGCCACACAAGTTTCACATAAGTTTATCATTTGTACCTATATCCATATACCATACTTTCAAGGTGTTCTATTCCTTAAGATTATCCTTAGATTCTTCCTTCCCAATGTCGTTTTCAACGACACAACTCATGTTGATAGCTACGGAAAGCATGCGTTTTATTGTCTCATTGATAGAGGAGAACATATCCCTATTTTATTCTCTAAGATCTTTGATTGAGTTGATCATATTTATTATGTTTTCACAACAAATAGAGTATCCACGTTCAGTGTGATTTGGGTTTAGGCGAGTTCCTATCTTATCCCAAATCCTATCTTCCCTTACTCCTCTTATAAGAGAAGGAGGGATTACGGTGTTATAAATCCTAGTTCTTACTTCCTCACTGGGACATTATTACCATTATCTTCTTCATCACTGAGGTATATGTCAATATCAAAGTCTGAGTTATTATTTAGTAGTGGTGATGATAGTGATGATGCTAGATATTACATTAGATATCCTTTTATAGTGGTGAGATTTGAGTTAGGTATAAGGTTTGAGATTAACAAGTACCTCTTGGGTGATTAGACTATAGTACTTTTGATTCCTTAAAGTTTAAGGTAGTTATGCCATTTGTAAAGAAAGTACTTTATTGGGAAGACAATTATGCTTTGTTGATTTGAGTTGTCTAATTGAGGTTTAGTTGGAACTTTGTTAAGAAGGGATGGTTTAGTTACACAAGCTAGCTCCTATAATTTTGCATATATGCACCATGATTTGTCTAACCATGCATGATATTATAGTTTTTTGTGTAGAGATCCTTTAATCACCATTTTGATTTTCAGAATTGATAACTTTATTTTCATTGTATTACAAGGAATTTACTTAGGATCTCGGATGAGTGGTCCAAGTTATCAAACTTACTTCGATGTATGTTTTAATCCTTTTTAGATGTTTTACACATGTTGGACACATAATCTATTTCATAATAGCAATGTGTTGCTAAGTATAATATCTCGGACTTATGGTCGATGTGTTGTGTCAACATTAATAATATTAACTACCATGGTGTATGGTGAATTAATTCCATAGTTTCTCGAATAAGATAACTATATTGTCATGTTTATTCTTTGTGTATTTTAGTATGTTATGCAATACCATACCAAATTCTATTTCGAAAGAATTCCCTTCAACTACGTGAGTAGTTTGTATGTTTTCATAAAGTGCTTCTCTTTTCTTTTCTGTTCTAATACATATAGCATGCAATCAACACATAATGAACAAGTTGACACAGATGCAACATTTTCAACACAAGGGTAAGTTGTGATCCAAAGTGATTTTGTCAATGAATTTGTCTAACAAATCTTTCATGTATATCATCGGGAATAGAGCATGCAATGTTGCGAGTAGGTCGATGTCACATATTTAAATATGTGAGGCGATGATTACCACAATATTGGCAAGATGTAGATAAAATTTCTTGTTCATAACACATAAGTTTGACATGTAGAATCTGAGATAAGTCAATCATAGTTTGAATAATGTATTGACATCTATCTTTCATCTCATTAAAACAACAATGTTGCTTAACTTCCATGCCTTTCACATAAGTTCTAGCACATAGCACATAAGCACATAAGCTCTAAGAGCACAATTATCTCTAAAAGGGTATGCAAACAAACTCTAGACTTTTTATTCTTATTTTTGACCCCTCACTCACTCAAATCAATATCCTATGGTGCATGTCAACCATGAACAACCTTAACTAGACTTGTGCAATTTTGACTTTGGGAAATGTCATGCAAAAATCCTAAGTTTGTTTTTTTCTTAGACCTAAGTGTCCTCTCATTCAACTCGCCAATTACTTGTCCTATTGGGTGACCTCTAGCTTCTTTTAGAATCTTAGGACCTATTGGGTGACCTCTATCTTCTTTTAGACTCTTAGGATAACCTTCATCCAAAACATTCACTTGTAATGACGGTGACCCATTAAGATCTTGGACTATGGGTTCATTGATCCTATCATCTTTTACCGAAGAAGATGACTTGGGCTCAGGAAAGCTCTCATCAAAGGTAACATTGAGAGATTCCTCAATTCTCATTGTTTCCTTGTTAAGCACTATGTATGCTTTACTAGTTTGAGAGTATCCCAAAAGCACACCTTCACACGACTTTGGGTCGAACTTGGTGAGATGTACTTTAGTGTTAAGTATAAATACTTTACAACTAAAGACCCTAAGTACTCTAATAGTGGCTTCCTATTTCTAAGGATTTTGTAGGGTGTTTTATTAATGAATATTCTAATATAAACCCTATTGAATATGTAAGTTGCCGTATCTAGTGCATGACACTAAAACTTTTGTGGAATAGATTGCTCGGCTAACATAGCACGACTCATCTTTCTTAACTTGCGATGTGTTCTTTCAATAATCTCACTCGATTGATAAGTGAATGGGCCCGTCAAGTTATAAGACATTCCATCTTGTTCACAAAAGCTCCCAAATTGCATTTGATCAAATTCACTACTATGATTCGTTACAATTGAAACAATAGAACAATCATGTAGGTTTTCAAGTCTTTTACACAAAATTTTAAACTTCTCTAAGACATCATCCTTAGATTCTACGAACACAACCCAAGTGTAATCATCTATAATCATTAAAGTATAGAAGTTGCCTCCGTAACTTTGAATTGAAGATGGACCAAACAAATCTAAGTGTAAAAAACCCTACTATTTGCCACTTCATTCCTAGTCATATTGTTTGCATTACCTTGACTTCCTAAACCACATGTATCATAAAAATGTCTTCACTCAACTTAGGCAAGTTCCTTAATAGTTTGTTGGAAGCTAAGTTTTGAACTAACCACATATTGGCTTGGCCTAACCTCTTATGCTAAAGCGTTGAGTTATCCACCATAGATGCAAGACAAATTTGTTGTTTGGAGTTATCTCCCAATTTGCAAGTATATAATCCATTTCTTTTATGCCCTCTAGCTAGCATTTTACCATTTTTACTAATAGTACAATCTACTTTAGTAAAGCTAACTACGCAATCATCATCACACAATTAACCTACACTAATCAAGTTAAAAGCTAGGCCACTAACATGCTCAACATTAGTAATTTTAATGGAGTCATGAGTAATATTACCTCCACCGACGACCTTGCCCTTTAGGTTTCTCCCAAATATGATATATCCACCATCATACGCCTTGTACTAAGTAAACAATCTTCTATTTTTGGTCATGTGCTTAGTGCAACCACTATCCACAATCCAATTGTCCGATCGTAGATCGCATTTAAGATACACCTACAAGAAAATATGAATTTACGGTCGTGGTACCCATTTTTTTGTCCTTGAGTTTAAGCAAAAAATGTTATCACAATTAACCATTCATGGGTCTTGGTAGTAAAGCACATAAAATATGTAGCCGTACCTTTAAGAAACCGGACCATCGATTTTATTTTGAAAATCATGGGAGTTTTAAGAGTTTGGTCCAACACTCTAAGGTGTTTTTAGCCTTTAATTTGGGTAAGAGTTTTATCTCCTTTGGAAGGTGCTAGGTTGATGATACGAAGACCTTTGGTTTTTGTGAAAATTTCTTCTTTTCGAAGAATGGATGTTTTAAGAGAAAGGTCTTTACTTATATGAGTTTGAAGGTCTCATATTTGGTGTAGGTAAGATAGGTCTAGGGTCAACTCGAGGTCGTGTGTATCCAAGTACATTATGTGAGCCAGAGTGATGTCTTGTTTCCACTCTTGTAATGGGTGTTTGGGACCCTCGAGTGTTTGCAAAGTGAGTTTGAGGAGCTATAGGTTTAACAAAGCTTTTTGAGGAATTTTAATTTTGTCTATCTTTTACAAACACTATTGGTTTGTTTGGACTTGTGAAAGTGGTTTTATCACTTTTAGAAAATCCAAGACCTTCCTCATCTTGGGACATCCTTTGACGACTTATCATATCGTCCAAAACAATGCTACTCTTTTTAAATTTTAAAAAATTCAATGCTTCATCTTGTAGTTTAGAAACATTGCATTTTAATGAGTCAATCTCTTGTGTGAGTTCAACACACTTTTGACAAGGTTCAACCACCTCTTTGTCATTAACAAGTTTCTTCACTTCAAATTCAAGATCATTGATTTTACTTGAAAGTTTTAAATTTTCACTTTCAAGGGATCGTTTTTCTTTTAAATGTTTTAGTAAAAGCATTGTTAAACCTTAGGAGTTCCTCATTCTTCTTTTGCAAATCAATAATATTTAAATCATAATTAGAGCTAGATGGTTTGGATACTACCTCTTAAGAGTCGATTGCCATGAGACATGTTGCGTCGTTTTGGTGTTCGTCTCCATCTTCACTATCGCTCCATGTTCCCCCAACAAAAGCCTTGTTCTCCTTCGGCTTTCTACACTCACTAGCAAAGTGGCCTTCTATCTCGCAATTATAGCAAGCTCCTTTTTGTTTCAAGCTTTCACCAAATCTATTTCTGCGTCCTTTATCAAATCGATTACCACCATTACCAAATCGATTTCCGTGTCTGAACCGATTACCCTTGTGAAAGAACTTGTGGAAGTTCCTAGCCAACAAATTTAATGCCCCGACTTCTTCTTCATCACTTCCTCCTTGACTATGGCTATCATCACTAGTTTTCTACCTAGTACCTTTAGCTTTAAGAGCTACTGATTTCACCTTTTCTTTGGTGGTCTTAGATCCTACCCCATCATTATCTAAGACCATTTCATAAACCTTGAGATTTCCGATTAGCTCATATAGAGGAAGTGTACCCAAATCTTTGGCTTCTTCAATGGTCGTCACCTTGGCTCTCCATTTCAATGGTAGAGCACGAAGAAACTTTCTCACGTGATTCTTGCTTGAGTAGTCCGGATCTAAAGCTTTGAGAATAGTCATAATAGTGTTGAATCGTGTGAAGCCGCTATCAATAGTTTCTTCATTGGAGATTGAGAACTTCTCATATTCTTGAGTGAGAAGATCAATCTTGCAATTCTTGACTTGTAAATTGTCTTGGTGAGTGATGATTAGTGTATGCCAAACCTCCTTGGCGGTTTTACACATGAATACTCGCTCGTACTCTTTTTGGGGTAGAGCATTGTAGATGGTCATCTTTCCTTCTTCATTCTTGCCAAGTTTTTTCTTCTCATTATCCTTGAGAAGCTCATACGGTGTTTCCTTCATTAACTTGGTTTCTTTGTCTTCAACTTCAAAGTAAAAAATCACCGTTTCTTCGTCTTTAACTTGGTTTCATACTCTTTACGCGGTAGGGCGTTGTAAAGAGTCATCTTGGCTTCATTATTCTTGCCAAGTTTCTTCTTTTGATCATCTTCAAGAAGGTCATACAGAGTTTCCTTCATTAGCTTTGTCTCTGAGTCTTCAGCTTCATAGTAGAAATCGCCGTTTTGAATGACTTGCCACAAGTCAATGTCATTGGACTTTACGTAAGTCTTAAAGCGGGCTTTCCAAAAGCAAAACCCATTGGGTTCTAGCAAAGGTGTTCTTTGCATAGAACACCCCTCAATGTAGTTCTCTTAAGCCATAGATCTTTGCTTAACTTTTTGAAAAATCAGAGTTAGGATTTCAAATTTTTTGAAAAAGAAGTTTTCAACTTAAAATGACTTCTCAGGAAGGCTTTAACGCTTAAAAACTTAAGTAACTGCTCTGATACCAATTGTAGAACTGTAGAGAGGGGGGGGGGGGTGAATATAGTTTTCTTGACTTCTTTAAAGTTTATAAAACTTCAAGTCTCAACAGAGCCGAGTGGTGTGCTAATCTACTTTGTAACGATAACGATAACAATAAGTAGATAGGGAGAAGAAAAGAGAAAGAGAGACATCACGATATATACTAGTTTAGAAAGGGGGGTTTAGTCCTTTCGTATGTCCAGATTCGAATCCACGACTCTAATACTGCACTCGTATAATCCTTATGGTTGACTATATCTGATCCGTCTACTGTTGAATCAAAATCGGGGCATAAAAAGATTCTTTTCGAAAATGAAACATCAAGTTTTGAAACAAAGAATAAGGAGCTCGAAATGACTCTAGTTCAACAAACAAAAGATTTTCAGGATGCCAAAGTTGATTTTTCAAAGAAAACAGACTAGTTTGAATCTTACTTGGAAAAAGTTAAAAAGACAAAATTTGTCCTTGAACGTCAATTGGATTGTAAGATTCAAGATTCTAACACCGAAAAAGATCAGTTTTTGAAACAAATTGCTTCTCTTGAATCAAAGCTGGCATCACAAGATCTTATTTCAAATCAAAAGGAATATAGTGATTTGAGAACTTCATACAATGCTTTAAAAGCAAAGTTTGATTCTCTAAACCGAGAAAAAGGGAAATCTCCAATTTCAAATTCTTAAACACCAAAATTAAGTGTTTTGAAGAAGATTTACAAGGGTGAATCTTTAAACTCATTTTAGAAAAAGGTCTCTCAGTTTACAACATACTCATTGCAAAAAGATAGGAAATTCTCTAAGAAACATCAAGTTTTTGAAACACCGACTTCTCAAAAAGTCTTTAAATAAGTTGATTCAAGTAAGAAAAGGAATGTTTTTGAAACTCTAAAATCTCATTCTACACAGATAAGGCAAGTTTGGAGACCAAAGCAAAGTCATTCAAAACCTTTCAAGTACTCAAAATCAGAAATGCTTTCATTGCAAAACAAGAATGACTCTACTTTGATTACTCCAAATAGTGGAAGATTCCTATTCATTTCAAAAAGAAATTCTCATAATAAAACATATAATTTCAATAACAAATGGAAATCTTCTTCTTTTTCAAAATTTAAAACTCCTCAAGCAACACCAAGTTTTCATAATCAATGGAAAAACAAAAGGAATTTTAAATCTGCGTTAATTCTACGAGCATTATTTCCAAATGAAACACCAGTTTCTAGTCCACGTTGGAGTTCCACTTCTTTGCATCAAATTGACACAACATTCAAATGGTTTTCAAAATTTGGTAAACCCGTTGGCATCGTGCTTAAATGGGTTCCAAAGGTTTTGGTCTAATCTGATGTCTCAATGGCTTGTTATTAAGTAACAGATAACAACCCGATCTTCGAATAAAAGAAAAATGTACGTTTCAGCGTTTATCCTTAACAATGAAAAGGGACATCTTTTCGGTCTTGAGCTACTCAATCAAAAACATTCAAAGTTTTGTAGCTCAAGTCAATGGCTTTCGTATACTTTAGTACGAGACCCGCGTTTTCAAAAAAAAAGAAAGTGTACGTGTCAGTGCACTTATCTTAAGAAAAGAAGAGAAATCTTCTTGTTTTTCGAGCAAAAGTTATTCAAAATTTTTCAAAAGGTTTTCAAAATCTTTCAAAATTTTGCTCATCAAAATGACTTGTGTACATTTCTGTGCACAACTCAGTTTTTCAATTAAAAGGGAAGTGTACGCTTCAGTACACTTTATCTTCAAAAGAAGAGAAATCTTCTTGTTTTTGAGCATACTTTTAAAAAACTTTTCAAAAGTCTGCTCAAAACTTTGACTTCTAAGTACTTATGCTTAAGACTCATCTTTAAATATAGGAAAGTGTGCACTCATGTACATTTATCCTCTCAACGTGAAGATAAAAACTTCTCGGACTTGAGTTGACACTAAAACGTCAATTCAAAGACATTCAAAGTCTTTAGAGCTCAAGTAACATTGGTTTTTAACACTGTTGAACACAATTTTTCAAGAGTTTTATCAAAAAGATTTTGCAAACTCTTTCAAAATTATGTGTTCAACACTCCCCGTCCTCACTAAATCCTTTGACTAATATCTATTTTTAAGGGGGAGCTTTTAAAACCCAATACTTTTAATGTTGTTGGATACATCTCATAAAGGTCAAAATTTTATGTATCCAAAACATTTAGTGTCTAAATACAATTTTTCTCAAGTATTTTTTAATAAATTCAAAATCTTTCAAAAATTGTGTACTCGAGACTATCTCCATCCCTCATTAATTAAGGGGGAGCGATGAAAAAATATTCCAATATTAATCATGCTATAACTATTTTATCCCATGTGCTTTCAAAAATCTCAAATAGTCATTATATTCCATTGATATCAAAAACATCATATGGTATGTTATTTTTAAGGGGGAGAAAATTGGATTAAAATGGACTAAAATAGATTAAAATGTGATCGTCTTTGACTCAAGTGCGTATCTCTTTCCTATATGTGCGAAACAATTTCGAATATCGACGCACATGTGTAGGGGGTGATAAGTGTAGAATACACATATCCGTTTGTACCTAAAATAACCCAATTAAACCTAAAACAGACCAAAAATGGCAAAAATATGCTTGTATTTGTGTTTTGTGTGTGCAGGTACGGATAAATCAAAAATCACAAGAAAACAGTCAAAAACGAGCAAGCACGGACACGAGAATCAGAAGAGTACAAAAAGAAGCCAAAGAATCAAAGCCGAAGCCAGAAAAGTCAAGCCTCAGTCAAATCCAGTCAAAGAAAAGTCAATCATTGGTCAACAAAAGTCAACAAGACCCACAATATTCCATTTTAACCCTCAAAGTTTCACAAAAGTCCAAAAATAGCCTCTCATCTTTTATTGGGCCCTAGAATCCTTATTGGGCCTGAAAAACCCCAAATGGGCCTTACCCGGATCCTTAAGCCCAATACCCTAGCCCATTTCCTTTTCCATAAACCACAAGGACTGATCTTGAAATTTCTAAAAGTTATTTATAACTTGAAAAGGAGAAAAAAGAACACAAGGACCATTTGTGCAATTTCACCAAACTTCCAACTGTATTAAACGTTTTCAGTTATAAAAAAGGGCGCCATTTCTTTTTTACTATTCATCATCATCAACAATTTACCTTAGGGTTATATCAAGGAGGTTTTGGAAATTAATGGGCAAGGAAGTCAATTCAAGAGCTCACAAGTACAATGGCAGGGTCAAATCAGTCAAATCAAAGGGTTACTTATCCTCACTCAAGCTCATAACCACATTAGCAATGGTGAAAGCACAAAGAGGTGTGGGTTTTTTGTGCTAAAACACTCAGTAAAGAAGCACAAGTGAGCCTCAAACAGATTGCCACGCTGGCAATCCGTGTGAGGCCACTTAGTGATCCAATAGCCAAAATTATCAAAGACCCAATGATTGGTTGATTTGATGGTGGATGATTGATGAAGGCAAGGGGCTAGAAGGTTCTTTGTTCAGCTACAAATAGCCCTCAACTCTTCACACACACAACATCTTTCTTTCTAGTTTTTTTTAGCTTAGTGTAGTCTTTAGAAGCTTATTGTAATTTTGATCAAATTGAAATTTCTTTTTAAAGT